>BGPT01000616.1:184837-212337 GCA_003297045.1 Symbiodinium sp. clade C Y103 | reverse complement strand
ATCCCTATCAGGTGGTATTAAGCCACTGTTGTCAGGGGGTTACCTTTAGGGTATACCATGAGAAACCTCCATGATACATGAAACTTAACTACTTCGATTTGAAAGTGACATGAAGTACATACTTCCAGTATGACATGGGAAACTCCATAGAGGCTCGAATACGCAATGTAAGCAATGTAAATAAGCAATGTAAACATGGTCAAACTTAAACTGCTGGCCAATTGGAGTTCAGCCCTTTTCAGAGTTTGGCTGATTGTCATGTACAGTAATTTACTTTTCAATACTTTAAACTCTTTTTAGGCGTCGCTATACACCCCAAGCTGCGGCCGCCCCAGCGCTGGCCAGTGGCGCTTGCGATAGATCATCTCCCGTCCGTTGCTGTCGGTGTAGCAGCTGCCAGCCGTCTTGATGTCGGTGCTGATGCGGGAGACCTGATGTGGGTCTCCCGCACAAAAGATAGCAAGAAACATCGGGACTTCGCCAGCCAAAAAATGCGGATCTATGGTGGTTGAACGAACAACGATGGTGGAAAATTGATGAAAATTCAAGAAAAATCAAGAACTAATGGAACATACATGTTAATACCCTTCGAAAATCAAAGAAGGAGGGGCGCTGAGAATTTTCCAGCAAGCCATGTTTGATGACCGGATGGTATATGAAGTAGGTGCTACAATGTGGGGACCCCAAACGATATGTACGTAAGCAAGTTGCTTTATGACCAGGCAGCCGTGGGTTTATGAGCAAACTAATCACTGGGAAGTCCCACATGGTAACCTTATTACTTTCATGTAAGGGGTGATAGCCCAAATACAGTATAAAGAATGTATGAGAATGTGATAGATATGGGCAAACTCATCTTGAAAATTCACTCTTGTAAAACGATTGACCAGCCACATGTCCTTAAGTTGAACCACCAACCAAAAGTGGTTGCACACTGGCAAAGAAACAACATAGAAATCACTTATGATATCTTATCATGATTGGACATTGTTGGGTCAAAGAGCAGGGAGTCTTCATCATCGAGCTCCTCAGTTCCTGGATGGTCGCACTATACAAGTCCAAGAAAGCCCATTTCTTATGGGTTAGAATTCCACTTTGGTACTGCTAGCGGAAAAACACACAATCTGTTTCTCACTTCACCCTCCAATCACCTCAAGGTAAACAGCTGCCACTCAAAGTTTTCCAGACGTCTGAACTGGCGCGAGTGTAGAAAGACTGGTTGTTTAAGCCCACTGGGGAGGAAGAATTGGGCACAGAATTCTTCAATATTCATCTCCCCATACTTGGCATTCCCTGGAGGGTGGTGCCTCCCCCAATGATGATTCTTTGTTGATTAAAAGCCACTGGTGAAGAAAAACATATCTACCATAAACCTAAAGGTTCTTGGAGTTATCTGCACCAACTTCCCTAAGGGGTCTCCAAATCCTTAGATATCCTCACTTCGTATGACCGCCCCGGTCACCGTAACTGGGCTGTTGAACAATCTCCTTTCCAACTCCATCGTCCACAGGAATCTCACCTGGGAAATAGCTGAGACCCCGGGGGGAGCCTTGGAGAAACCACAATCCGCAGGAAGAAATGGGTGTGTCTGAAAACTGGGGGATTATCATGGGATTATCCCTCATAAAATGGTCTAGAAAAATGATGAGAAACCCCATTGGATTTAGGAACAATGCAACTGATTTTGACCAATGGGAAGAAAGTGGGACAAAATAAGCTTCACTAGACACACAGTACAAACATCATCACGGCCATCCTCTCTCGCCATGGAACTCATACATTTCCCAAGACACGACACAAGGACACGCAGAGTTCGGTCGCCAAATCATCATAGGAACCCAATCCAAAAAGAAAATCAAGAATTCATCACATGTCTAAATGTTTACCACCTATTTTCTTAATGTATCCAAAATTATCTAAATGTTTATCACTTATTTTCTACATCTATCTAATATGTTAAAATGTATTCTTTCTTAATCTCACCTATGTCCTGTTTGTCTTGCAACTGAAACCCAATTGTTGCTAATTCTCCAAGATTTGGATGCTGAAAACATCACCTCCAACCTCCAACAGCGCCAGATCTGTCCAGCGGCCCACTGTGTAGGTGATCTCCACATGTTTGGCCTTCCTTAGATCGACCGTCCCATGGAATCCCATGGACTCCCGTGGGTTTACCAAAAAGATCATGCGATGTATCGCTCGCGGAAGAATGGGAGATAAATGGGAGATAAAAATCAGATATCAATGAAATATTCATGGAATATTGGCTTATAATTATCATACCTCCGGTGTCATCATGGCAGGCCGCTGGGAAAATCCTCGAGCTGGCGAGCTGTTTTGGACCATGTTGACCTGCATACGGCAAAACTAAAATTGGTGCAATAGTAAGAATGACCAAAATTGGTCAAAAGTGATGGTTGATCCGGTAATCAAACGTGGCAATTGGAAATCCTCTATAAATAGAGGTTTTAATGGGAAAATCATCTATAAATGGTGGATTTTCCATTGCCACGTTTGATTTCCGGAGGGTAACCCTGTTCCCAGTCTCAAAATGTAGGAAACTGAGATTCTGGTGATTTTTGGGACGATTCACTGCGCAAACCACAACTATTATGGTCACGTTGCTTTCCAGCTGGTTTTGAAATAACTCAGCCTGATACGGTGTGGCTGCCATTAAAAATCATTATCCCGTCATATGCCCATTCAATTTGTTCGTACTTCACACCACCATTTCTGGAGGTCAAATCCTTCATTTACATTCACTTCCCGATCCGCTTTGGATTGGAATCACCCTTTTGTTGATTGGCATACCCCATGATAGATTTTAATCCAACGAATGACCCATACAATGGTGAGTTTTTTATCATGTTTGATACCCAGCTGGACGTTCCCCTCCAAGAAATTGACATAGACCCTGAAATGGCAGGGTCTATGCTGGTTGGTGCTGGTATGCCCAGAGAAGTGTGGGTTATAGTTAGTACAGGGAACTATTCAGCCTTATAATATGTCCCCAGATTATCCCCATATGGGCCATATGGGTTTGTCTGAAAATACTCTACAGTACCTCTCAAACATTTGTTTCATCACATTGTTTGGCCATTTTCCTATTCAACTGGCAATTTGGAGGGTATAGTACAGTATAAGCCATTTTCAAGCGAACCTAAACATGCGATTTTGTGGTCGCTATTTTCCATATAAAATCTCACCATCAATCCACATCTCCCTGTTAACATGATGGTGTATCACCATGTGCTGCTTTTAGGGATATCACCCATGCATACCATGTTATAGTGATATGCAGGAAGGGGGCCCCCTATTTATAAGTTGGGTTATAAGTGTATCTAAGTAGTTCAATATCTCCATCACAAATGCCAAACCAACAAAAAAAATTGCCAAGTTACAAACTAATTTAACTTCACTGGATATTCACTATGGTTATAAATTATAAACCAACTTAGCCTGCGATCTGGGGCCCAGGTCGTCTTCCCTCGTGAGGAACCAAGAGGCTTCCCCAAACGCATGCGTTGCATGACCCAGGAACCCACGGTCTGCACGACCTGCGCCGCTGTTGGAAACGATCTGGGGGTGGTTGAAGAAATCACAAAACCACATTTTGATGGATTTTGAATGATTCTATCAAATTTATTATTGTTTACATTTTCCTAAAAAAATGGTACTTGGATCCATGTCCATAGGAATAGTATACTTTTTTAGCAACATATAGTATTTTTTACGCGGATATCGCGGAATATAATCCTGGGTGTGTCTAAAAATGACGGTTTTCAATGATGGTCTAGACCAGCAACACATATCAATTTGAGGGTGACATTTTTTTGGAACTTACAATGCTGGAATAGAATCAACAATCTGATTTTTGGGTCTGTCTGAGAATGGGGTATACCCTCCAAATCGCCACTTTCATTGAAACAATGATGTTCCAAACACCGGAAAAAAAATCGGTAGTATTCAAACAAACCCATATATGCTGATTCTGAAAACTACAGTAGAAAAGGCACATTAACACGCATTTCTGTGCATCTGTTTTAAGTCCTTCGTCTCTCTGTTTTAATGTTCGATAAGTTGAGTGTGAAACGTCCATGCACAAAAATGGCACTGCACTATACAGAATCTGTGATTTCTATGTACATTCCACCCCAACAGAGTTCTTGCACGTTGTTGGGAAAACAATCGGCATCAAAACTATGACTGAAATTATTCCCAAAGGTCAAGGTCTGCAAGCTGCTTGGCAATGCAACATCTGCCATGCTCTGATTGAACTGCCAACCAAACGTCAAGGTCTGCAAGCTGCTTGGCAATGCGACACCGGCAACGTGACACCTGCCAAGCTCTGATTGAACCAATGTCCAAAGGTCAAGGTCTGCAGGCCGCTTGGCAATGTGACACCTGCCAAGCTCTGATTGAAATGCCATCCAAAGGTCAAGGCCTGCAGGCTGCTTGGCAATGTGACACTTGCCAAGCTCTGATCGAACCCATCCCCAAAGGTCAAGGCGTGCAGGCTGCTTGGCAATGTGACACCTGCCATGCTCTGATTGAACCTTTCCCAAATTGTCAAGGTCCGCAGGCTGCTTGGCAATGTGACGCCTGCCATGCTCTGATTGAACCTTTCCCCAAAGGTCAAGGTCTGCAGGCTGCTTGGCAATGCGACACCTGCCAAGCTCTGATTGAACTGCCGTCCAAAGGTCAAGGCCTGCAGGCTGCTTGGCAATGCGACACCTGCCAAGCTTTGATTGAACCTTTCCCCAAAGGTCAAGGTCTGCAGGCTGCTTGGCAATCGAACACCTGCCAAACTCTCATCAAACAAATGTCCAAAGGTCAAGGTCTGCAGGCTGCTTGGCAATGCCACACCACAAAGAAACTGATTCGGAATGAATTCCAAGAGCAAGCTGCGCAGTCTGGTTGGCAATACGACACCAGCCAAACTTTGATTCAACGCCTGCCGAAAGGTCAAGGTCTCCGGGCTGCTTGGCAATGTGACACCTGCCATGCTCTCATTGAAATTCCGACCAAACGTCAAGGTCTGCAGGCCGCTTGGCAATGTGACACCTGCCAAGCTCTGATTAAACTGCCATCCAAAGGTCAAGGTCTGCAGGCCGCTTGGGCAACGTGACACCTGCCAAGCTCTGATTGAACCAATGTCCAAAGGTCAAGGTCTGCAGGCCGCTTGGCAATGTGACACCTGCCAAGCTCTGATTGAACTGCCGTCCAAAGGTCAAGGTCTGCAGGCTGCTTGGCAATGCGACACCTGCCAAACTCTTATCAAAGAAACGTCCAAGGGTCAAGGTCCGCAAGCTGGTTGGCAATGCAGCACCTGCCAAACTCTGATTGAAAAATTCTCCAAAGGTCAAGGTCTGCAGGCTGCTTGGCAATGCAGCACCTGCCAAACACTGAGTAAACATTCCCCCAAAGGTCAAGGTCTGCAGGCTGCTCGGCAATGCGACACCTGCCAAGCTCTGATTGAAATCATTTCCAAAGATCAAGGTCTGCAGGCTGCTTGGTAATGTGACACCTGCCAAGCTCTGATTGAACCAAAGTCCAAACTTTAAGGTCTGCAGACTACTTGGCAATCGGACACCTGCCAAACTTTGATTAAACTGCCATCCAAAAGTCAAGGTCAGGAGGCTGCTTGGCAATGTGACACCTTCAAAACTCTGATCGAACCCATCCCCAAAGGTCAAGGTCTGCAGGCCGCTTGGCAATGTGACACCGGCCAAAGTCCGATTGAATCCTTCCCCGAATTTTAGGCTCACAATGGTATGTATGGCGTTCAAATCTTGAAGAAACAGTTTTCTCCGGTCAGTTTGGATGGCTTTCCACAAACTTGTCGCAGCTTCATAGACACTGATTCGCCGGACAATGAAACAAATTTCCCCACTCTGCACTTGCTGTAGCAGCGGTCGGGCATAGTCCGAAATAGCGCAGCCTGAAGTCAGAATGAACGTTCGTCTTGGTTTCAAACCAATTTTTTGGGAGATGTATTTGTACGCATCTTCCACAGTCGCATCATCATCTACCTCCAGTTGAAACGTTGATCCATCCAAAGCTTTGATGTTCAAAGACTTCAAATTCCCTGGTGTGTCCTCCGCAGGTGTCCCCTCTGCCACGCATTGCCTCTGGTCTGGCAAGCGCAATGTGGTAATGCAACCGTGCATTCATCATCATCATCATCATCATCATCATCATCATCATCACCAGTATTCTCATCATGATTGTTTTTCCCCATCATTGTCGTCATCATGACAGGCAAATGTGTCCTTCTGTTCAAGATGGAGTGGTATGAGATGGATTCGTTTCAAGATATCTTGGGGCAACTTTCATATATAGTAGTTTCAATTTTCCCAAGATATCTTGAGATATATTAGTTTCAGTAGATGGAGTTGTATGGGAAAACATGATCATCCATAATACTGAAAACACATCCAAACCACTGGGTTCCTGGTGGCCAACCATGTGAGCTGAGCTCTGACTAGAAATCCCTCCCCTTAATATTTTCGGGGAAATCAATGATGTCAGAGGACTTTTATTGGGGTATAAGGGTATAATAACTTAACCTTCTTCAACAGGGACATAAGTCTCGGAAATGTGTTTGAATCCCAGATAGATATAGATATTCCCCAAATACGGGACCCGAAATAAATACATCCAACACTAAACCAGGGTTTCTTTGGTGGTATGTAGATGTATTTAGATGTATTTAGAATTAGGGGAAAGGAATTGCCGATTGGTGGCTCCAACCATGCGCCAAGCAACCGTTTTCTTCTGGGGTTTGAGTCTGGCATGGAGTCAGCCGCATCACAGCGGAGTGCACGCGCACCCGTGTCCATGGCTGCAAGCTGCAATTAGGAGAATTTCAAGGGGTGAAACACGGTGCAAGGCTTTGATATTCGGGTATTATCAAGCTGGATGCAACAAAATTGTACGCATGCGGTTTTGCATATATGTGCGCCGGATGCGTATATCTATGTATACCTAGATCCTCCGGGTATGCTGAATTTCAGCCCCTCCAGAATTGGCCTTGATTCCAGCCCCTCCAACACAGAATCTGCCCCTGCATCTATCNCGGCAGTTCTTTCCAAGAACGGCAATTTTCAACAAGAACGACTGAAATTTCTGTCTTTAGGAACAACGGCGGAAAAAAGAACCACCTGGAGGTTCCAGGTATTATATGAATATATATATATATATATACACATGAATGTATGATGTATGCATGTAGCATAAACATCCTGTGGGACCGCACCCGCGCCTGGCGGCATGCAACCGTTCAGCTCCATCAGGATGTGTGGAAAGCGGGGCAAAACACTGCCTTTTGGTACCCTCTGGTAAACTAACATAGCTATTGAAAATGGCCATTGATAGTGGATTTTCCCATTCAAAATGGTGATTTTCCATAGTTATGTTAGTTTACCAGAGGGTAACTCACAGGAGTATTTTTGTTTTTTGAGGTCCATTCCATTGGTGTTTTGTTTTTCACCGTTTGCGCTGCAGTACGGTAAAACCTAGATGTTTGAAGAAACTCTGTCAAAGAACATGGCCTGGAAAAGACACTTGTTTTTGTTCGTTCACGGGGTCATCCGACTTTGCGTTAATGTACCGCTGCCAAGACAATGCATGGACAAGAAGGTCAAAACAGAAGCACAAATAGAAGACTCTCTTCCGATGGATTTACTGGCAGGAAGACGCCGTCCAGCACCATCAAGCCTCCAGCACCTTTCCCTTGCAATGTGTACCCGATATTAGTTACATTATATTACATCATATTCTACCTAGCGAACCTAAAATCTTTTTGTAGTTTTTTTCTCGAAACCGCGGTTTTTCTCCAAGTTTTCCAAAAACCCCGGGTTTCTTGCCAAAACCCCGGTTTTTCAAAAAGAGGTTTTAAAAAACCCATAATGAACCTGTACAAAACCCGTAATTCAGCCGTACAAACCCGTATTATTTTAATGGGTTTTTAGAAGATAGCAAAACCCCGGGTTTGTGTAAAAAAAACAGATTTTTTGGCAGACCCTACGATTTCATGGGTTTTTGGTTCTACTGGTAGCACATTATTACATAAGATTACATAATATATCATGATATCACATCAGGATATGTCCACATCTTGCCTTTTTTCGGACATCCCAGGCCCCAACATGGATCAACTCGAAGGCTTCGATCACCGCCTTCGATTGGTAGCTGTCCAGTTGCTGAGTCAGGTGGAAGTCGTAGGCGCAAGGTGAGGAGGGGGGAAGTGGCTCTTGGAAATGGGAACATGTTTCCTGAGCTTAGATTATTGTTGTACAATAGACACATGTTCATTTTTTTTTTGATAGAATCTGATAGAAGTATACACATATGCTGATATCTATAATATGATATGTTTTTAAACATGCCAAAATATATTATGTACCAACATGCAGTATATATATTATTTACATATTTACATATTCACATATTTACATATTTACATATTACATATTACATGTTTACATATTTACAAAGATAGATAGACAGACAGACAGACAGATAGATAAATGGGAAGATAGATAGACAGATAGATAGATAGATTGATAGATAGATAGATAGAGAATTGCATTTACATCTGAATATATATATATATATATATACAATGTACATACATGTTCCTGGGACTTTATTCACCGCAGAAAGAACCGCATTTACCGCACACTCTGAGTGCTTTTGCGAGGATCAAGGAAATAAATATTTATGTATATATATATATATATTATATATACATACATACAGTACAGAGAATGTAACATGTACTTAATGAAGTGTACTTGAAATCAAATAAAACAATGTTACACCGATTGGCGAGTCAACCAGCAAACATTTGGGTTCAATCACCCCAAACGGGGATGATTGGCGATTTGGTCAGCAAACATGTAGGTTTAGCCATCAAAACGGGGTTGCTGGAGGGTTCAATCTGCAAAAATGTGGCTTAACAAATCAATCTTTCAAAATTGTGAGTATTGAACTGAACTCAGACAAGCCTGATGGTTGATGATTGATATGCACACATGGTATCAACGGGTGAACATGAAAAACTAGACACATTTGCGTCAAAATCTGGTTGCAGGTCCGCGCAGGTCAGCGATCACTCTTCAACTTGGCCTTCCGGGCCGTCCGGGCCTTTCGACAAGGCGCCCTGTGGGGACTCCCGTGGAGTTGCCTGCGAGCCTGGTGAAAATCGATGTTTCGGGGGTCTGAAAATAGTGGATGATATCCCCGGTTATGGCCATTTTAATGGGGAAAATATTGCAACATTATATAATATTATGATAATATATGAGTCCATTGGAATCGGGTGTCCCCTATTTTTAGACTATCCCAGAAACACTGTTCGTGTTCGGAATGTGGAATTCATGGACTTTCCTGGGGACGATTGGGGAAGCTATCCTGCTTTTGCAGATTTGTTTTGGAAATCCGCTGGTCAATATCAGTGGTACCGTTTGTACCAAAAAGAGAGGCCAAATTCGTGGCTATCGATGCGGACATTTTAGCTCGTTGAGGATTAAGAATTGAGATTTATTTGTAGATTATCTGTGATGATTTCTGGATTCCAAACCATGAACAAGCGGCAAGGTTGAGGAAGTATCGCAAGCCTTGCTTCAGATGGACTTGCCCCACGAAAAACACCTACGGATCTCCAACTTGGACGTAGATCTCAGAGTCTTGGAGCCAGTTGTCCGACAGGATGATGGCAGTTTTTGGATCATGAAGCCCTTGCAACTGGGAAATCTATGGAAATCTATGGATATTTATGTATATCTATGTATATTTATGGAATTTTATGGATATTCATGGATGTGTGTTTCTTAGAGATCAAAACTTACTACTGCGCATCTTTGGAACATCCACGCTCGTACCAGCGATTTCAGTTGGGCAGCGACCGCAGAGCCAAGGATTGCAGCAGGGCACTCTGGTCTTTGTCTTGGCTCCAAAGCACTTGACGACTTCGGGGAAACCCCTTGGCTGCTGGGCATCTGTGTGAGGAGTGCATAGGAGGATTGTAATCTCTCCCCCCAGTGTAAAAATTCCGTATTTCGCGCTCTAAAATGAAATGAACAGATCTCTTCAGTAGCTCAATGCGCCTTCAAGAGCGTGCGTAAGATCCACTAAATGATCCTTGCGGAAATGAACAGATCGAATGCGAAACCAAGGTTTTCTCGAGTTTATTTATTCCGAGGGATCCTTGTGGCAAGGGATTATTTTGAACTGACTGATTGAACAAAGGACGAGCAAATCGTATGGATGTGTGTCAAATCAGGGTACCAATGGAACCACAATTTTGCTGGTATCTAGGATTCAAACCATCCATTTAACCATCTCGGACTAAACCATCCAGTTCGAGGGTCCAACTGTAATCATTGATCATCATTGATCTAATCATCGCCATGTCCAGTAGCATCCCTGGAGCCCAGTTTGTAAAGCTGTTCGAGGCTGGGCACCTTCATTTTAGAGGGACATAGTGAACAGCGCCCAGCAGTCATGTGCTAGGATTCACCCCGGAAAGCCCTGAGTGATGTTGAGTGTTTTTAGTGAATAATACCATAGTCAGTAGAATCCCTATCACATAGCCACGTGACTATAGTACTCTATAGTATAAGTGGAATCCCTATAGCATTGCCGATTTCGCTATGAATTGGAATACCTATTGTACAGCTAAGGTATGGATAAACATGGCTTGGGTATAGGTTGATTGCATTGGTTAGCTCCAGACTTGCACTGTCCTCAGATGTCACTTGGCCAATGTTGGCCAATGGGCTCGAAGGTTACCATGACCATGGTGTGAGATTGAGCACAGGTCTCAGAGGAGATGTATCAAGATATATCAAGATATTTTCTGGGGAAATCTGGATGAGTAGCTGAGTAGCTTGATGATTTTCGATCTTCGATGGATTTTTTTTTGCTGACCACCTTGTAGGAAGCGCGCGGCCAGGTTCCACGGTGGCAAGACGCAAGCAACTTCAAGCCCCTCGGCCATGGTGAGACGATCCCAGTTGGCCCGGTTTGGGCAGCTGGTGAAGCGGAGCCATAAACCACCCATGACTGGGAATGGTTAAAATCCAAGCTATCAAAATGTTGAGTCATTGGGAATGGTTTATGACCCATTTATGGCTTTGTTTTACAAACAGTAGATTTTGCAGGTTACAGTTACAGAAATGTTAGAAGAAGTGTGATGTAAAATGTAATTAGAAGATACTGCTTTGGTTTCATGTCGGATTGCAACCATTACTATCATTACTGCCTCTGTCTTGTAGTCGCTCATAGGTGGTCGAACACTCTGCAGTTTGGTCAAGGTTTGTTCAACCTAGGACCTTCAGATGTCATCAATGTACTGATCGTTTCTGGGGCACGAACACGCTCTAAGTACTTCCAAGTGTACTGGTTGTTCAACAGCTTCCCATCCCCCCAACATCACTCTAGCTTTGGTCATCTACTTAACAAGCGTTTTTTTTTTTAAAGCCATGCATGGATGATTTAAAAGATGGCTACAAGTCCAAAGTCAATTTCCATGCTGTGGGTTTTTTCCATGTTTTTCCCCATGATCCACTGGTGTTCCCATGGTCACCCCATGGGTTTTCCCCATGGGGAAACCCCTGGGCCCTGCGGGGCCGTTCTTCCGGAGCCCCCCAGCCTCCAGGCCTTGGGTTTTGAGTGCGTGGAGATCAGCTACCATGAAGCCGCTCAGCTCCGGTCCAGCGTAGTTTCTGTGGGTTTTTTACTGCAATTATTCAGCAACTAGAATATTTTTAGGATGTATATATGTATACCTAGATCCTCCGGGTATGCTGAATTTCAGCCCCTCCAGAATTGGCCTTGATTCCAGCCCCTCCAACACAGAATCTGCCCCTGCATCTATCNTATGTATACCTAGATCCTCCGGGTATGCTGAATTTCAGCCCCTCCAGAATTGGCCTTGATTCCAGCCCCTCCAACACAGAATCTGCCCCTGCATCTATCTTTTTTCAAGAATCGCCCCCGGAGACTTTGCCAGATCTGTGCTCAAAGACACAAGCCACATCAAGTGACTCAAGGGCTATGATCTCTTCCGTTTCTTCTCCATATAGCGGTTTAAGACAAATCTAAATTTCACTTTGTATGCCAAGAACAAGTTGTCCAGCAAGCACTTATATCCAATGCGGCGACTTTGCTTTGCAACTGCACCGACAAAATCTTCATTCATACTGCAATCAAAGCAAGCTGGGTTGAGCATCAGGACATCATCACCAGTCTGCTGGTTTGTCACCAGAATATCATCAATATCAGCAATGTAATGAGCCATAGAATGGTATTTGGGAACCATCCCAAATAATGAAAGCGAATTGTCTAAGCTTTCTTTTGCTAAAACAGCATAGCAGTGAGTGAATCGTTTGACTGCAAGGCGTAGTTTTGCAACGCAATGCTTTTGCATCCACAAGCCATGTCGGTGGATGTATTGAGTGAATACCAGGCCTGACCGGGCACCTAGCAACATGACACCAAGTGTTTTTTTCAACGAAGCATTCTCCAGAGACTTCCTGTTGAGCTCAATGATAAAAATCAACCACTTCAGAAGCAATACAGTGTCGCTTCCTTTGCAGCTAACATATGGGAATGACCCTTTCTTGAAATGAAGTTTTTCACGGGTAAAACTACGGATGCTCTGTGGCCGCACTCCCTTTGAGGAACACCACAAATAGAAGTGAGACCAAGCAGTTTTCATTCTTCGCTCCAGACCGTAGTCCGACTCACCATCATCGAATAGCGCATTGTGACACATCAGGATGATGCAAGAAGCCACAAAATTCCGTCCGACACCCAATCGGAAGATGTGGAAACTGTCCCGGCGGAAGAACATTGCAGCTTTGGCATTAGTGTTCCCACTCCAGTCTTCAAATGGAATGCTAGTGAATGGGGGCGTAGTGACCCATGGGAGTGTTGTGCACCTTGTTGATACCCAACTAGCTTCTGGGTTCGGATCTTCGAATGGGTGATCTCGATGCCCTGCCTCACATTCATGGCAACACCGTATGTAATTCACATGGCCTACATTGGCATAACTTCTGGAGATGCTGGTCTTAGCATGATACTCCATATCACCTTTGTAGCCAATCACAGCAATCCCCCAACGACCATGTGGAGTCTGAATCCCTTCTTCGCAAACCTTGCCAAGGTCATCACCAACTTGTTGAAGAAGAGCACGCAAGAGGCCAGGCATCTTGATTTCTTTGCTTGCAAAAGCAAAGAGCAGGAACCGGGTCAAATAACTATGGTGCTTCTGGTTCAAGCATTGCACCAAAGGGTCACCAAATTGTTTGCGTTTTTTTTTGGCTTGGGGGCAACCGCAAGGATCATGCCTGCATTCCTTGCATTGATAACTGTCAAGACCCAGAACAGCTTCCAAAGAAAATATTTCAAGAGGCTGCATTTTTTGTGTCCGAGCTCCATCACCATGTAATGCGATCGGAATTGTGCGTTTCAAAGGTACAGGGCTTCGGTTAAATACCGCATGACTTGGGTGGTTCACTTTGTAGTTGTCCCAAAAGGATTGAAGCATTGCCTCCGCTTGTTCAACCACTTCACAACCACCAAGGAGTAACCACCGGTAGCTAGTCAGGAGGTATAGTAAAAGACTTGAAGGCCGTATCCATGGTAAAGACACCACAGACCCATCCTCTTCATGAACATACTTGGACATAGGGATCTTCACCGCAAAGGAATGTCTCTTCACTGTCCGCTTGTAATGCCTTGATGCATTTTTCACATTGAGCTGCCTGGTTGAGCCGACGTCCCGGGCCAGGGCATTTTGATGTTCGGTGAGAGCTTTGGCAGGGGCCTCAATGTGATGCGTGGGCAAGGATTATCTAGCAGGGAACAACAATGGGGTGAAAAGAAAAGTGCAAAGTCCAACGGATGTCAGCAACAATCTAGCTGGGACATGTTGAGACCCCAGCTCCATCAGCAATCACCTCTACCATGTGGGTAAGCAAGGGGCCTGCATGGCCTTCCGTACCTCCATCCAGTTGGCAGGGTGTCCATTTTGTAAGTTTGAAGAAGTAGCTAAGTTGATGCGTTTTGAAGCAAACTCTTTTCTTTATAGAATTGAATCTCAGTTGCATGGAGTCCGATGCAATTGTAATTCCTTTTCTCCCTTTGGCTGTTCTCTCGAGCATCCCCAAACTGCTTATTGATAGCCAGCAGCTCTAAAAAAAGCTTGTGGCCAACACTTGTCAAAGCAAATTGTTCATTGAATTTGCGGTTCGTTGCCTTTAGCACCGCAGAAATCAAACATGACCTACTTTCGGGTCGGTTCCTGTTTCACGGATTTACTGGATGTCTCTTGACCCTCCTCAACCTTGCGCTTCTTCAGAAGTTTTCTGGTATGGGCGAGGTATGGCCTCAAACAGAAAGCAATCAATTTCAACGATTGTTCTGCTCTTGAAATTAACATATACCTTCAGCAGACTAACTAGGACCATAGCTGAGCCCGGCTGTGGAGGTTCAGCGCTTCGATGCACCTGGGGCAGCGCAACTAGAGGCCCAACATGGTCCAAAAATGTGAAGGGGGGCTCACGGCAATAAAGCAGTGTGTAAGCCAGTGACGTGTTCCGAACGGATTTGAACTCAATCTTCAGCTCATCCTGTTGCCTTGAGTCAAGGTTTCAATCTTGTTGAAGGTTACATGGATGATTCTAATCTTTATAGATTTATATAACATCTTGGAACTACTTTGTTCTGTTACACAACCATTGTGGAGACTAGTTGCGCTGGCTCTAGCCCGCCAAGAACCACCTTCTTGTTGGTTTCAGCCAACTTGTCACCAGCTGTGTTCAAAGTCTTGGACACCTCGACGCACTGCTGAAAAAGCCTTGGAGTCAACAAAAGTGATTGCAAACAAAGCTGATCCAATTCCTTGCCAAACACCAATCATTCAGCAACAAGTATGTGAACATGTTACCATAAAGGGTTTACAATTTCACCCAGTAACTGCTGCATGCAGTCATCCGGTTCGGAAAACTGGTCGAAACTCTTAGCCATCTCAGAAATTTTCAGCTGCCATTTGCCCAAACATTGCATCACTTTGCTAACGTAAGTGGATGGTAGCGCATCATCATCCATCTCTGGCCAACTGACAGTCCTGAGCGTTTTGCCCCAGGCTGCCTCCCGATCCGCCTCAGACTTCTCCTTCTGGGTCACAGCATCAGCACCTGCAGGACCCGGATGGGCATATTATATCCATCAGGATTGGGCCTGACTGAAAACTAGTGGGGTATTTGTAATAGTTCTGATTAAGAAATGGGCCAAGTACGGATCAATCAATTGTTTTGGCAGCACTCTCTAGTGAAGTGCTAATAGGTATCATAGACAAGCAAAATTGAATTACCTACCTCGGTCTTGAGATGACAAAGTCCATGCATCCATCTTGAAATCATCTTCATCATCCCCGAACTCTTCATCAGTCTCATCCTCGTCCTGAAGAACGGAGCGGCGCTTCTTCCTGGGCACACATGTTGATAATCCAAACGGGATGGGGACAGGGCATGACAAGCATGCATCGATCCACAACAAACCCTGCAACCAAAGATCAGCATTTTGCCACACATTTTTTTTTCGACCCAAAAGAGCTGGATGTGCTTTTCGTAGCGGTCCCTCCTTGCAGTGAACTTGTTCAATCTGAAATCTAAGGTGGTCTTGTGACATGGATAGGTCCAGTCATGGTGTTTTTGATTTTCGGTTTTTGGTTTAGTAAGTCTCCTGATCCAGCCTTTGTGCTTTGCACACTCCGTCTTGATGGCTTTGATGCGATTCCTCAGCTAAACAGGACATTGTTGGTACAGTAATGGGCCCTGATTATCCACAGACTTGAGATGTCAAAGAGTTCAAATGAAAGGTATGATATATCAATTGGATACTATTCTTAAACCAAGGGTCTCAGTAAAGTTGAGTTCTGTTTTCATGTCCTCCTCTGAACAGAACTCCCCATCAACCCACATATCTTGTTCGGATACCTTCTCCTTGATGCGCTTCGTGCACTTGGACACCATCAAATCCTGCAGCATACCGAAGTAGGAATGAATAGCAGTTCACTGGGGCTGAAGATGATTGCATAAACAAAGGGTCCTTCACCAACAAAGGGTTTCCAGATGGTGCAACAAGTGTGCAATACATATCTTGTGAGTTTTTGGTTTTTATTACAGGTCACCCCATATATTTTTTGAAGGCTATAAAACCCCAAGATGGGCATGAAATGGCATAAAACCCCAACCCTCTTCCTTGTTGTACCCGGCTTTCTGAAACTCGGACAACAGGTATTCTCGGCCACTCTCATCACGCCACTGTTTAAGCAAATCTTCCGACACAGCATAGGACCCATCAGCACGTTGCTTGAAAAGCCTATTCAACCTTTTCATTGCATTTTGCCTGGAGAGTGACCCTGAGAGTGGGATGGCCTTGTCAGTGTCCTTATCAGTGTCTGGTGACCCCGGTGAAGGCTCATTAGGATTGGCCTTGTGAGTGGCCTGTGAACCCGATGAAGGTTCAGTAGACACAGCCTTGTTGGACCCATCATCACCCAGCAGAGATCCAACATGATCAATCATATCTTGAGTAGCGGGGCTGAACTCCTGGGCAGGGTTTGCACAGCCAGTAGAACCCTATTGCGCTATACAATATGATAATTATATAATGAGGTTTGGGGAACATTGATGTTAGAATGCTACATCCCACAAGAATAAGATCACATCAACCAACGACGTTATATAAATAGTGAACACATAATATATATAACCTGAGGTTATTCATGAGATCTATCAAATAACAAACAAATTATTGATTCCATGTTTTCCACATCCCATCCTCATCATCGAGATGATATGGATCTGAAGTAGGCAAGTCATCCGTGAAAGTATCCACAGCGGGGGTGGCATACCCATCATCATCACCCAACATCTTTCGATCCAATTCATCCGGATAAACTGGAACAGCCTTCCATGGACCATAGATCGCAAGTTTTTCCAAAGCCTGTTGGGCCTGCTCCTCTTGCGTGTCCAGGACCTCTTCAACGGCTGGTGCTTCCTCCTGTGCAGCGATGGAGGCAGGGATGGGGAAGGGAGCCGAACAGTTAATAATACACCGCATCACTCACAATCCACGATTCCTTTGTTGCATCTCAACCATTTAACAATTTTAACACATCATTCAAAATCCGCAACTTCTTTGTTGGAAACTGGGGCCCTTCAGAACCCTTTCCAACTAGCCCCCCAAATGATCTCTGCATGGTGATCCTAATGCGTTTTCGGGCAGAAGCAAAATAAGGTATCACAAAATGGTGGTTGGGGACCCTTTTGTCCTGACCTTTTTTTATGATACCGCAGCATACCATGTTTATTCAGTAAGCTGCATTATATGGATTCAATCGGATTATATATTTTAAAAATCTTTGATATGGTTCAAAGGCCATCAATCAAGCCAGGCCTCGTCAAGATCAGTAGGCGCTGTGTCTTCGTCTTTGGGCACCTTTGCGACCGATGAACCAGTGTTTTAATATGTTTTAATGGTATGGAACACGTGACCTCCCTTCAAAAATCCAAAGAATTGTGATGAGTCGAAACCAAAACTAAACCTGGTGAGAGTGAAAAACCTCTTGAACAGGGACAACCCAAATCAAACCAGGTCAATTTATATATTTCCGCAAAGTCATCCGCAAGCTTCCCAGGTTCTTTCAAAGGCTGTTCACCATCGGTGGCAGGCTGTGCAGACTGCTTGGTGAGCTGGTCCCGAAGTGTCTGGAAGGGATGCCCCAAAATGGTTTCTATTACTTTATGTCAATCTGAAACAATACTTAAGTAGCTAGCATAGAAAACAAAACCAAGTGTGGTTGAAATCGATTTTTGTCATAAAAGTTAAGAGCCTTCAAGTGCTCAAGCTCTGCGTGAAGATCTTCATCATCGCTAGGAAGCTCAAGTCCCGGTTCAGACTTCATGAGGGCAACTCCATCCATCAGCGTTGAACTGGAAAATTGTTTGGATACCAAATGACGGGCCATGGATCCTGAAACTACACCCTAAAGTTTGCACCTAAAAATCACGACCGGCCAGAACCGCCCCTAGACCGGCCAGAACCGCCCCNACCAAATGACGGGCCATGGATCCTGAAACTACACCCTAAAGTTTGCACCTAAAAATCACGACCGGCCAGAACCGCCCCTAGACCGGCCAGAACCGCCCCCCAAGTTTTGCACACAGTAGGCAAATATGGCATGTTCATGCAAACACTTCATGTACATGAAAAAAACTCATGTACATGAAAAAAATTCATGTACATGAAAAAAATCATGCACCTGAAATAAATTCATGCACATGAAAAACAGCGATCGATTGCATGCCATGTTTTTTCCTGCATATATTGGGTTTCTGCACACCCTCTCTCATATGGAGGTTGGCAAAACTGGCCTCCATTCCGGCGGAATTTTTAACAACTTAGATCCTCTACAGTACATGANAAGAGTTGCAACAATGGAATGGACTCATCCTTGGTTGGAAGGAAAAGTTTTGAGGAATATAGGTTGAATATCATCCAGTAAATTGCATCCTACAATAGTCATACCATGAACCTGAACTGCTCTGAACAATGCTGCCCAGCTCCGCCGGAGGAATAACATTTGGATCATCAATGAATACGATTTGGGGCCAACAAAATTCAAAACCAAAATTAATCACACCAAAGATACTGTGTCCCCTTTAAATTTCGATTNACCAAATGACGGGCCATGGATCCTGAAACTACACCCTAAAGTTTGCACCTAAAAATCACGACCGGCCAGAACCGCCCCTAGACCGGCCAGAACCGCCCCTAGACCGGCCAGAACCGCCCCCCAAGTTTTGCACACAGTATCAAATATGGCATGTTCATGCAAACACTTCATGTACATGAAAAAAACTCATGTACATGAAAAAAAATCATGTACATGAAAAAAATTCATGCACCTGAAATAAATTCATGCACATGAAAAACAGCGATCGATTGCATGCCATGTTTTTTCCTGCATATTGGGTTTCTGCACACCCTCTCTCATATGGAGGTTGGCAAAACTGGCCTCCATTCCGGCGGAATTTTTAACAACTTAGATCCTCTACAGTACATGANATATTGGGTTTCTGCACACCCTCTCTCATATGGAGGTTGGCAAAACTGGCCTCCATTCCGGCGGAATTTTTAACAACTTAGATCCTCTACAGTACATGATGCACTCATGCAAATCAGCTTGGGCGTCCCATCGGTTGTCGAAGTTACCCATCTTGAAGAGTTGCAACAATGGAATGGACTCATCCTTGGTTGGAAGGAAAAGTTTTGAGGAATATAGGTTGAATATCATCCAGTAAATTGCATCCTACAATAGTNAAGAGTTGCAACAATGGAATGGACTCATCCTTGGTTGGAAGGAAAAGTTTTGAGGAATATAGGTTGAATATCATCCAGTAAATTGCATCCTACAATAGTTATACCATGAACCTGAACTGCTCTGAACAATGCTGCCCAGCTCCGCCGGAGGAATCTGTGGGCGCCTCTCCTCACGGAAGGCTGGGATGAGCTGCACCACATTGCGGGCAAATCGCCATGTATATTGCCTGGGCAGGGTGGCAATGGCAATAGAATTATAACATTTGGATCATCAATGAATACGATTTGGGGCCAACAAAATTCAAAACCAAAATTAATCACACCAAAGATACTGTGTCCCCTTTAAATTTCGATTNATAACATTTGGATCATCAATGAATACGATTTGGGGCCAACAAAATTCAAAACCAAAATTAATCACACCAAAGATACTGTGTCCCCTTTAAATTTCGATTTCCTTGGAACTTCTTCTTTCCGGTTATGGGGTCCACCCAAGACGTCGTTGTTTTAACAGTAGTTGGCCGTTCTTCAGCAGTGAGGCAGCCAAGATCTAGTCGTTGTATGATGGGGGAAGTTGACCAAATCCAGGTTCTTTTCCATGTCAAAGCTTTGTGTTTTTTCATCCAGAAGCTCACCTTGTAAACCTCAGAGTCAAGCTTAAGGATGTATATAATTGAAATCAGTCAGTGGATAAAACCAGTTCGGCGATTGTGGGGGAACATGGGTTGGAAAGAAAAGATTCACCAAGGAACTTCAATAGCGTGACGCGCTAGTGCAGTCACCAGCCATACCCAACGGTCATGTAGGGCTATCAAAGAATTTTGCGGATTCTCAAGTAAAATCACACCTCCAGCTGCAACGAGTAGAAGCTTCAATATACAACTCCCCCATGGTTGTGAACCATTAAGTTTCATTGGGTCCAACCCATGATGGTTTTTATG
This sequence comes from Symbiodinium sp. clade C Y103, assembly GCA_003297045.1. NCBI lineage: Eukaryota > Dinophyceae > Suessiales > Symbiodiniaceae > Cladocopium > Cladocopium sp. clade C. The sequence continues at coordinate 191,992 of BGPT01000616.1, read as the reverse complement.
AACATGAACACCAATAACACTTTTTTTGATGTGGTTAAATTTACAATTTGCCACTCCAAATCCTTGACATCAATTTGTTGGACCTTCGCACTGAGGCCACTCCCTCATTTCCCAGTGGTGTAAGCAAACTGCGGCCCCCCGTGCCGCGGTTGACAGGCACAAAGCTGCTGCAGCACACTGCCAGCAATGCAGCTACAGCTCCAAACTCGCTGCTCAGCACCAGGCTTATCGCCAGCCTGAAGCATGGGCGGTATGGGATGGAATGATAGGACATGTCATTATTTAATCCTATATCAGGGTGTCAACCATAGCTGAACTGAACAAAGCATCCAAGAAACACTAAGCCAGCATTCGAGTTGAGGTCCATTGGACTTCTCTTTCCTCTGACCTTTGAGGATTTACCGAAATCACGCTCATATGCCGCACTCTTGTATCCCACCACTTTGCCAAGCTTAGCTATGCGAGCTACACCAGCAAAAAACTCCAGGAGTTGGTACTTCTCATCCCCGAGAACGCTCATCCACGAGATAAGCATCACCAAGAAGATTACATCCTAAGCTTGCAAAGGAAGGATGGCTTACACTACATCCCCAGTACATGGGTTAACATGTCCCCAACTTGAGTCATTATATAATTCCGTAATATGTAGTCCATGCTTCCATCGGGCATTCCAGCGTGAAGAGTCTCCGAATCATAATTTCCAGTTCGGCTGGCGTCATTGTCACAGAGGGTACAGTTGCTACTGCATGAAGGATGGAGTTTGGAAATGCTGCAGGACAGGAACAATGATAGTTTGGTGTAAAGATGGCAACACTTTCAAATGAACATCATGTGGCATGCCACCCAACCAACCCAGTGGGCACTCGGAGAACTATCTCCCACACCAAACTTGGCCAGGCTGATGCAGCCACGTCGAGCCATTGCCTGCAAGTGCCAGGAATGAGGCAGCAGGGCACGTTGGACCTGAGGCTACCTTTAAAAAAGTATAGTTCCAGGGTTCTCCATTTCAATCATTCCTGAACATGGAAAGTAATAGATCTTTGCTGTACAGTTTTTTATTTGTGGGAAAGGAACATGTAGATTCGGAGCCTTTTTTTTCTTCACCCTCTGTGCATCTCTTCACTATGGTACCTATCAACTCAAGTCTTGGTGTCGCATGTGATCACACATGCACAAAGAACCCCGAAATCAGCCGGTAGGAATGCCAACCGCTGAAAAAGAAAATGGAATATGCTATGACTCACTCATTGGAGTTCTGCAACTCCTGGCTCACATGTTCCAAGAAAGCCGGAACACACTCAGTCACCATCTCACGGTACTTAGCAAGCTCACGAGGGACAGGGGACGCATCAAACCTCGCATTGCATGCCTTCAACCAAGGCTCCTGGCAGGCAAGATGGAACTGTAAAAAAATTACAAACTAACTTGAAAAAACCATGCACCATAATTGATATAACAATGTAGCATGTGAATCGAATTCATAATGCTCACACCTGTGATGCTTATAATATTTTATAATCACCCAACTTTGAACCATGTTTGTACTTGAAACACCCTTCTCCTCCCAAGTGCCGGGAAAGCGCACTCCCCTCTGCATGATCGCTTCACGGACGGACTCATTGAAGACATCCCGGATCTGAACCCACTTGGTGACAGCGGGCTCGGTTTTCGGGCAAGGCCTGCGAGCGAAGGACTTAACCTTCACTGGCTTGGGCTCAGGGGCTGGGACGTCATCCAATTTGGGCTCATCAGCACGATCTGCAGGCTCAGCAGGAGGGCAAGTCTCAGGTGTCTCATTCTTCCCCTTTCCTCGCCTCTTCTTCACCCCACTTGATGATGCCTTGGGCTCAGCAGCCCTCTTCTTGGCCTTGGCCTTCCCACCATGACCAGCATTCTCACCCTCTTCTGCAGGTGTGTCCTCTTCTGCAGGTGTGTCCTTTTCTGCAGGTGTGTCCTTTGATCCAAAGCTGCTGGCGGCTGTAGTTCCAAAGGTGCTCTCGGCTGCGGATTGGAAGGTGCTGCCGGCGACTGCAGCTCTGCAACTGCTTTCGCCTTTGCTTTCGCTTTGGCCTTGCCGCTGGCCTTGGCTTTCGCCTTGGCTTTCGGCTTGCTCTTGGGTGCGCTCTCTGAAGTCTTTCTTTTCCTGGGTTCCTTGGGCTCAGGCTCTTCCACTGGCTCTGGATTCTTCCTGGGCCTTCCCCGTTTGGCAGGTGGGTGGTTCTCCTGCTTTTGCTTGTATTGTTGAACCCTTTTGACCACAGGCGCCGCACCCTCAATCTCAGCATCCAGCCGCTCTTCTAAGGTGGGTGAGGGAATCTCTTCAGGTGCAACATCTCCCCCCAAGTCTTCCTCAGCCTCACTGCTGCTGCTCTCTGGAGAGCCCATGGGAGTAGCAGCATCAGCTTCCAAAGCTTGCCTAGACGAAGTCACGGGTGGGTTGCGTGGTTGAAGCAAAGCATCTCCAAAAGCTGCAGCGATCTCAGAAAGGTTTGGACGTTCGGTCTCACCTCCCCCTGGAGCATCATCACCTCCCACTGGAACATCATCAGGTAGGGCTTGACCTCCCACTGGAACATCATCAGGTACGGTTTGATCTCCCACTGGAACATCATCAGGTAGGGCTGGAAGATCATCAGGTAGGGCTTGACCTCCCACTGGAACATCATCAGGTAGGGCTTGACCTCCCACTGGAACATCATCAGGTAGGGTCTCATCACCCACCCCCGCGCCATCAGGTAGGGTTTCCCTTCCAACCCCAGTCCCATCAGGCAGGGACTCTTGGACCTCAGGTTTGGAATCCTTGTATGTCAAATCAAACTGCTGCGCCAACACCCGCTTCAATGTCTCAACTTTGGGTGGGGTCTCTTGGACTGCAACGGTCCCCAAAGGTGAAGGAGTCACATCGGACATGGGCATGGGCGAGAAGTCGGGACTTTGATCCAAGACTGAAAAGGGGAGCGTTTCCAAGTTGTCCACATTCACTCCGGGTTCCACCGCACTCACCGCACTCACCTTGACAGGCTTCTCTTGCGCAGCGGCACGCTTTTGCTGACGCTTCAACCTGGGCAGATAAAGGCGTGGCAGGGCAGGATGCTCCTGGGTGAGCCAACTTGCACATGCACTTATGGTTTATATCATATGGTTATAAGAATATATCATATTCTTTGATTATATTAGAAATAATACTTTGTATATATTAAACTTATTGAACACTATATCATATATTTGGCTATGCTAGGCCATAATTGGCAAGACACCCAACGCTGTTGTTGCAATAAACCCAGTTCAGTTTCGATTTGGAACACCATGTGTTTAAGGCAAGCTAGTTCCTTGTCAAGTAGCTGGATCTGCAAAATCCTAAGATTGAGCTGAGCCAGAGCCAGCGAAGATTCAGCACTGGAGCACACCACCACATCATCATCATCAGCAGTCTGGGTGGCTGGGGTTGCGTTGACCTCGACGCATGGCTGGTCATCAGAGGTTGGCTTGCCAACAACGACTGGGCTGGTGTTGGCATCATCTCCCAACTTGTCATCATCATCCACAAACATGGAATCAAGGTATGGGTCATCCAGAACCACCACAACTTCACAATCAGCTTCATCACATTCATCGCCCTGAAGTGCTCGCTGCAGGTCCTGCTCCTCTTGCTTCACATCAACCGGGTTGTCAACCATCAGGACTTTGGACGGCTTGGCTTTGCGAAGCCTCATCCCCCAGTGCTTGAACAAGACATCATAGAAAAGCTGGCTGCCATGATCCTTGGCAAAGCCAAAGTTCAAATAATAGAAGGCATGGGTTATATCGGGGCCCAGTACTATAATGAGGGGAAAAAGATAAAGAGCAGTGAGTACTACAGATCCCAGACTAATTGCCAATTGTTATAGACAACTTTGTTTGGCAAAAATGCAGTAAAGAGTCTCTACGTTTCGGATTGGAAGTGCATTCAGTCTTTTCCTTTCCTGCCTTGCGCAAAGAATATGACCAAAGTTTCTTCAAACCCCAGCTATCCAAGTGAAGCTTGATGGCATCCGCAGGACAATTGCAAAGTGCTCGCAACTTCTTGACCTTTAAAGGCGGGGCTTTGGGAATGAGTGGTACCATATAATTTAATAAACATCGACCTTTACCAGGGTTACTAAATTATGTAGTCTACTTCCAATGGAGTGTGTTGACCCGGGGTGTTGGTGAACCAACTTTCCTCGGCCCTGCCTGTGCCCTAATGAAGCCAATCTTGGGGGTCTGGATGCCCGTCTGGAGCGGACAAAAGAAGTCAGCCATGATGATCAGAACCTGGTAATTCATGCTGATATTCGCCATGCAAGGGATGCCCACCGTCTTGGGACTAGACCATTTTAACAAAGAACCTTGCTCCCGGAAGCGATCACGGACCATGCTCTCATCCTCCCAAAATTGGTGGAGCTCTTTAGGCCCTTTTTCGCTAGTCATCCTTTCAGAACAATTGAGCCAACAAAATGCTAGCAGTTGTAAGCATGGTTTTGTTCGTGGCCATGACCCCCCACAGCCGGCTTCCCATGACGGCTCATCAGTGAGGTGCCTTCGCAGTCTACTTGCATTGTCGAATCGCCATGAAGCCTGGCCGGTAAGGCAGGGGATTCCAACATGTTTGTGGTCACCAACTTAAGTAAGAACAATCTAATGGGAGTCATTTACTTAAGCTGATAGATTTTGGATGATGTCATGGCCCATGAACCGGAGTGCCCTCCATGCACAGGTGTGGATGCAATCCTCACTACAATTGCGATCATGGAAAAAAATGCAAGAGCTGTGGTGGGATATGGTGAGATCGAGAGGCATGACCATGGAATCCCCTCGAGCCTCCAAGGTGCAAGGCTGGCAGGAATTTGGAACCCAAAGGCTGCCAGATAGAACAAAACCAGATTATTGACCCTCAACTTCAACCAAGACACAAAAGTGACCCTAATTCCAAGAACCAGGTTTTCAGTATAGGGGTCAAAAATGTACACCCTTAGGAAGCCCTAGGTATANCCTCAACTTCAACCAAGACACAAAAGTGACCCTAATTCCAAGAACCAGGTTTTCAGTATAGGGGTCAAAAATGTACACCCTTAGGAAGCCCTAGGTATAACTGCATGTATGTGGAATATGATGGAATATGGAATATTCCATCATATTCCTATATGGATACAACCAACATCAACCAACCCTCTTAATTGTCATCATATTAAAGCTGCGATGATTTCACGTTCTTAAACGTGTGGATGTTCCATAGCAAACTGCTACTTTGCCAGAGGGTATGGTTCATTTACATACACCATATTTGTTGGGTCATTTATCGAAAGAAATACCCGAATTATTCGGTGTTTTGTTCGAAAAGTGCCGCCATCGCTTTTGATTGGATGCAAGCTGACATGGTTCCTACAAGCTTCCCTTGGTTTCAGAAGTACGCGCCATTGAGGGCTCCTGACTAGCCTAGACATACTAGACATCCATGCATATAGCATTTGGAGAATAACCCTGGAGTATATGAATTATCGCCCTTGCTCCCATGTCCCATATTCAAGTCATGTTTTCGAGGATCCAGAACCCAGGATGAGTTGGCATCGTTGTTCTGGGGGGCTGGTTGCAGATCCCATTAAATCTCCATGATATTCCCGAAAAATGGCTGGTTTTTGTAAAGCTTGCCATCCCCCCAATTGACATAGACCCTGCTGAAGAGGGGTTGGAAGACAAGTTTCCTCAGGAAACAGGCTATTTCCAGGGGCGAACTGTTAATTTGGGAAATGGTACACCCCAAGGATTTGTCAAAGGGTTAATAAATGTTACCCTCTGGTTATTTAACATAGCCATGGAAAATTGCTAATTTTGGATGATTGTCCCATCAAAACCTCCATTAACAGGGGATTTTCCATGGCTATGTTAAATAACCAGCGGGTAAAAGGCCCAAAAAGTGTCTCTTCTGAGCTCAAAATGCTTCAACAAAAATGTACAGTAATTATATGATCAGGTTAAGATGCAGTTTTGCTACGCTTTGTTTTGCTGCTTCGGTGCTTCAAACGACAGCCTGCCGTGACCTGCCGGACCCCAGCAGGTCGATGCAGCCGAGAAAGCGGGCAACCTGCAGGCGCGCAGCGAAAGATGATGGGTTTTTAATGGGCCAAACATCACCGATAAATCCGATAAATCACGGCAAAAATATGCAAAAATGTGGATATAACTTGATATAACCCGCAAAATTTGGATATCATAGAGATACGATGAGATACGGAGATTGAGTTTGTCCAAATTTCTGTGGCGGAAATCATGGTCCGGCTCAACCTGATTTGAGGACATAGCCCCTGTTCGGACAAACCCAAACGGTTGATGTTTTCAACCATCTCTGCGATGACAAGGGACTAGTATGTTTCAGGGGAGCTAAAGCCACCAGCCACTTTAAGATCTTTAAGCCAGGAAGCCACTGATTCTCTGACTCTGGTCATGTTTGGACATGAAACGCATCCAATTTTGACCTGGTTTTGAACCATACTGTGAACATTTGTGGACAATGTTGTTTGAGGTTGTGTGATACTTAGGCAGGGGCAGTGGACACACGTTGAAACCACCCACCAAAAGTTGCTTTGTCTTTCCAAACAGGACATGTCATGCGGGACCTCGCTCAAAGATCTTTACTGTAGATAGATGCTGTGGAAAACAGTTGGGATCATTTCGAAGATAACCAATTAATAGATGTTCATTCTGGGATCTTTCTGTTGGACCCGTTCTCGTTATACCTCCTTGTTTAAACCCATTCTCGGCTGGACCTCTTTGTCAACTTCCTCCAGGAGCTTCTGCGAACTTCTCTCGCGCAGGAAAAATTGCATTTTTGGGATTACCCTTCCGGTAATCTAACATGGCAGCGAGCATCCCCATTGTATCGAGGTTTTTCCATGTTTTTTCCCGCTATATCTATAATATATATATATATATATACACGATATGTATATATATATATAATATACTATACCCATCTATACCCTATGTATATATAGGTACCCGATTGCAATACCACCCCCTTTATTTCACGTGACTAAGATTGCACAAATAAAAATGATCAGGGATTGCTGACCCTATACGGACATACTCAAAATATGTCCGCCAGGCAATGCTCGATTACATGTGATGCATGGACATGTC
>BGPT01000616.1:79628-184827 GCA_003297045.1 Symbiodinium sp. clade C Y103 | reverse complement strand
ACAGTACAAAATGAAGTCTTCAAGATCTGGACTTTATAACATTGTTCATCTCCGTGGAACCACAAGGTCGTTATCCTGAAAACATACATATCACATATATAGGTGTCATCACCTAGACATCACGATGTCGCCAAAATGAATAACCACAAAAAAAACTAAGATTTTTTTTGAAAGATAACATCATGAAAATGCAGTTTCGCATGGTATTTACCGTGTTTTTTGCTTATGCACATGGATTCGGGGGGTGGTATTGCAATCGCGCGCCTATATATACACACAACCTCCATTCAAGTAGCGAATTTTCCAATTTCCATGTTTAATTGTCAACGGGTAGTGGGTCATTTGTTTGATCATTAAAATAGGAGCAAGTCACAAGCGCTGATTTCTATGTATTGGTGCATTGATGTGAAAAGTAGAGTCCCTGGGAACCGCGGAGGATGGCCCAGAAAAAATTGCAACACCCAGATATGGAAGGGCATAGAATATGGCTTGCTATGAGGCTAGAAGTGATTTGGATGGGGTACAACACAGCTATTTTTGTTCATTGGACTCAGGATTGTTGCACTTCCAGTTGATTCATATTTTTCTGATGGCTTTAAGCCACCAACCAGTGTCAGGAGGACACGTATATCATAACCTGAGGTTGGGCAAGATGGTATATGGACTTGTTGGTATGTGTTAACACTAATGTTGACTCATGCCATACAAGGTGGTAGCTAAGTTAGTATTTGAGTAGGTTAACCATGATTTATGGTAGACACATGTAGACACGTAGATATAGCTATCTCGTCTTTAGTTCATAGGCCTCAAAGACCAACCAACTTGTGACTGCGGGCGCCACCTTGTACTGCTTTCCTGCCGATGTGTTATTCGGGATCAAAGTAGCTTTTTCATCGCTTTGCCCGTGTCTCATTGTCCGACCTTTGTGTTTCTTGCCCCAACATGGACGGCATCAACGAGCAAGTGGAACAGGCATTTGGTGTGTGGGTATTGTGGTTGGAGGACATGAAGTTGAAATCCCCGTTCCATGTATTTTCATGTAATTCTTTGTGTGATTTTGTTGCATCAGAGTCAATGGGGGTATACTATCAAGAGTATGCCAAACATTAATGCCTATCCAATATATCCCAAAATTATTTATGATTAATTACTTATTAAAGTTTATTGTGTATATATATATATATATATAAATATCTATATACATGTATACATAATGGCATATCATTGATAGCGGAGTTTCCAACCAGACAATCCACCACTTGCAATTCCCCTGCAGCCAGGTGGTCGCCGAGGTTGAATCACAGGAAGCCCCGGAAATGCAGCGTCCGCTTCTTGCCACCTGCGGGATATGGTGTAGGTGAAATTCAGCTACCTATAGCGACATAACATATGGGGTACAGAAGAACATAAAGAAACCACATGTTTGACTGGGTTTATTGATACGTCTTATACTTATATCTATATAACGTATTCGACTATTGCCTGAGGTGACTGCCGTCTCGATTGGAGGACCAAAACAGCGCATGCCCTTTTTGACTATGAGGGGTGCAACATTTGGGGTGCAGCATGGGACAAGTGCATTTTTTCATGATGCTTTCCAGTGCGTTGCCGTGCTCAATTTGGGTTTTCTGTGGTGAGGATTTGAAGTATCCTAGGTTTTGTGGGAAATACTTAGCAACAGATATCTGGGTGTGTTTGAAAATGGAGCACACCCAAAAAATTGGCATTGTAATGATGAAATGATACTCCATTATCCATTGGGTTTTGAAGGGTACCCTATTTACAGAGGAACCTGTATACCAACCGACCAGCTGAAAACAATTTGCAGGGTATATCAGGGTAAGATTGGCCATGTGTTCTTTGGTGTGATGGCACTTCCCCAGCGGTCACGAAAGAGGTTGGAAGATATGCCTGCCAATGCCACGAAGCCAGACGCTGGACGAGAGGGTGCTAGTTGGACGGGGAAGCCATGTGGTATTATTGGGATTCGGACCAGCAAACATATCAAGAACTCTGCATTTTATAAATAAGTAGATTCACATAGGTGTTAAAATTGGTTCAAGTGGTACAACTGGTCTTGAACTCTTGACCCATATGGGATTGGTCAAGATTTCGGGTGGTCCACCTCAGACAATGACTGCCAAAGCCTCTGGTTCCCAAAGACTGAACTTTCGACCCAGACCCACTTGGAGCGAAGGTGACCACATCAAAAAGATGGAACATTGATTTGCGCTCAACGTTTCTCATAGTCAGTCAGTCTCACAAGTTTTCGAATTGAGAATCCGCCAATTTGGGGAATAAAGGCACGTTTATCGATTTTTTGGTGTCCTTCATAAAAACGAAGCTAGTGGTTCAATCATATGCCACCGCAAATCTCAGCAACCCACTATGTCAGGGTTTGATTCAGTTGATCAGATTGGATCCCCTGGGAGTTTCCTGTGGAGGATCATCCTACGTAATAACTTTTGAGTGACCATAGTTCGTTCACCATTTCATTTCTGGAGGTAAGTCAAAACCCATTACTGTAAGCCATGCGTTGCGGGGATGAACATCCAGTTAGCCATTTCTGGGTATTCACCATGGGATTTCACCTGGACTTGGCATCATGGCCATGTGGGATAAGCCCTTAGGGGCTTCCACACCTGAGGATAGCAACTTGCCCACCTGCTACTTCCTGGCCACGGCCGGTACCAAGACCTATGAAGGAGACTACCACTGGGCTCCTGGGTGGCAGGAGGTGACATCCTGAAGTCAGAGATAGTTGACCCACTGACTTTGGAAAGCTGAAATGATCATACTCGACGGAAAGGACCAGCTTTTGGGGGGAACTCCAGTTCTTCAGATTTCATCAATGTTTATTATATTTCATGGAAACCATTTAGTACGGTTTTCATTTGATGTCCTCTGGTGAAATTCACGGAACGAAGCATTTCAAAATAAAAATATGTGGAAGGGGGGGAAGGAATGGAACATGTTTGATTTGTTCCTTTAAATATTGCAATATATTAAAATATGTTGATGGTTTGATTGTATGTTCCTGGATTTGTTTAGATGTGTCACTTATATTTCGGTATCAAATTGGTCAAAAGAGGCATCAAAGGATGCAGTACCCAATATGATAGGGTTTTAGGAATATGCAGATGATGTGTAAGTTTTTTTTCTCCCCAGAAATTGAATCGATCTGTTGCACTCCTCGATTCGTTGGATGCCCAAAATCTGTTAGTGTCGTCATTCCTCATCCCCTTCGCGGCACCGAGATGATCGAGTTGGAGAAAGGTTGGAGCCCATGGATGCCAGGCTGGGGAAAAATGCTGCCTGGGTGAAGAAATGCTATCGAAGAATGATGTTAATATGGGGATTGAAGCATCCAAGACGGGGAAATAACTGGGCAACCAATGATCATTTGGTTGTTTTTTTTTTTTTAAGAGATGTTCTATGTTCAACGTTTGGGATGATGATCCAAATGGACGTTTGCATCTTGTTTGGGATGGAAAACACCAAGCAGAAAAATGTGTTTTTTTTTTCCACCATAAATGGGAATACATGGGAATACTAAATCTCTGATCTGATATTTATGCAACGAATATGTGATTAGTTTAGTGATTTGAAATGGGTTGGTTTGTTTTCCCACGTTTGATGGTTGAAAATAATATGTCCTATTCAAATTGCTATGTTTATCCATTTATGGATATACAACTTCTTCAGGCACACACACAAGTATGTATAATTTTGTACATGATCTGAACCCTACCTGGGATGATGATGCATATCCTTCAGAAGGTGACTCAATCACTATTACAGATGGCTCCACTCTCCGGTTGGGTAAACCCTCGTGCGTCTTGGTTAAATATGGTAATATGTTTAATTTCTCATGTTTAATTGGTTAAATCCCGATGATTGATGGTAAAAACATAGACTTTCTGGGGTCTGAACCAACCCTAGGATACATCCCCTGACGTGTTGCAGTTCTTCCAGCAGGGAACGAGCCCTTTGACGGCAGCACGGATCAACCACTTCGTTACACCCTGGGCAGCTTGGTTCGGAACCACGGACAAAAGGTTGGTCAGTTCGACCATGAAAAATTATGGGAATTTAAATGAAATTGATGGAACATTATGACTAATTCTCACCCAACCTGGCACAAAAAATCATGGAAGGTCCACATTTCAAGATATTTCTAAGAGGTAAAACATATGCCAATCGTGAATTTTCAAAGGTTTACCACATGGTACCACCCAGAGAAGTTGCACATGATATGTCTTGATTGTTATCTCTACGAAGCATTAAGGCGCAATGACGCATACCGCTGAAACGGGCTGTTCATGCACCAAATATGCATACACGATACATTGTACGCGCATATGTATGAATGTATGCATGCATGTATATGATTGTGTATATATATAATATGATATATATAATATAATATATATCATATATAAATGACATATTGACGTTGTATATCTGTGACGTTTCACAGGCCACAGGGTGCCATCAAACATTGGAGTTTTTCCATGCTTTGCTCAGACAAAAAATCGGCAACCATCGGAACAGAACACCATGAATCGACGTTGCTATATGTGCTTCTTTATATGGTGGTTTCCTAAAATAGGGATACCCCCAAATCATCCATTTTATAGATGGATTTTCCATTATAAACCATCCATTTTGGGGATCCCCCATTTATGGAAACCACCATATATGGTTAACACATCGTAACATACTTGGTTTCGGACATTCGTAGTCTTTCCCACCTTTCCAACAGGCCAGAGTATTCTTGTGCACTTTTGTCATGTTTGTAGCCGGTGTCCTTTGCAATTGCGGATTCAGTATGATTCAGTGACAAGTAAGAGAGGTACAGAATCAATGTAGTGGTGTTTCAAAATCGGCTTCCCCGTTCCATCCCATAGCTTATCATCATGTTCCGCATGTTTTCATGGCCATGGATTGGGAAGCCCTTCCCCCTTGGCTTCTGATAAACCCACGACAGTTGTGATCTTTAGCATCTCTGTGATCCCCCACCCAGTGGGGCATGTTTGCAAGAACCAAGCCCATTTTGGCGCGTCTGGAAGCAGGAAAGGTCATGGTTCCATAAGTTTAGACTCCTGGAACCAGGGAGACCACTCTCACTGAACCCAGCTATCAGCCATCAGCACATCTCAGGCAGGTACGACTTTGAGGTGCACTTTGAAAATGATGCTCGTCACTGACGCGTAGTGAGGAGTTTCAACGTGTTTTGATGTGCTTTACTTTTGGGATCCTTTTGGGAGGCTTTGAAGCGCCACCTGAAGTGTTTCAAACAATAGCGCTCAACCCCAAACGGGTGGGTTTAAAGAGGACATATCAGGAAGAGAACTCAGAGAGCCAACTATCTTTGTTCCATCTAGGTCGAATGCATGTTGCATCAGATTGTTCAGGGGATCAATGCAAGATCAATGCAGGATCTGTACTAATTAGCTCACGGATTCTCTTTGTGAAGGAGATCTGAAGACATCCAAAACGAAAGGGCGGAACGGATGATGATTGGCTCCAGGGGCAGACATTCCGGAAAACAAACAGCTATTGTGTTGTGTGATGTTTGTATCCTCTAAATCTGTACAGCTTTGCACGGCTGCAAAACGAGTGTCTCTGACATCAGTCTAGTCCGATGGTCACTGGCTATAGCTGGCTTATATCAAAGTTATCGAAATACATCTCAGTTGCAATGGGTAAAATCCATTTGCGAACCATTTGATGACAGGAAGTCTTTTTCTGTGACACCTCTGGATCCAATGGCTGTAACTCGACTCCCTTTAAAAAAACTTCCCATCACAGTGGGCCAAGGACTCCACTGGCATTCAGACCAACTTGACCACTGGAAAGGTGCGTCGCATCCAACGTTTGCAGATGCTTGGCCTGGCCGCAATCCGGGATGATCCAACTGAAGCTGAACAACATGTCTGCATACATATAATGGGATAATTATTGTCATATACTCTAGTATTTATAACATCTAATGTACATCTGATGTATTTCTAATAGTATCGAATGTATATCTCTCATGTATATCTATACAATATATATATATATATATCTTATGTATATGTCGCTCTGGTATATCTCTAATGTATGTCTCTAATGAATATCTAACGCATATCCAATGTATCTCTGATGTATATCCAATGTGTGAGCGTGTATGTATACACGTATATGTTTTTTAATATTATGTACATTGGATAGCACATGCCATCATGCGTATGATCGTATGTGTGTATACACTGTATATAATATATGTTATATATATATATATTTATCTATTTACAGCGGGAATAAAAAACGTGGCTTGCATCCCAGCGACGATCACCATGGATCGTTCAGTATACTGTACGTCCCAGTCAAGGGTTCAATATCCGAATGAAAGCTGTTTATTACCTTTGAGCAGTGGCTGCTGAACCCCTGTTGGTTGATGATTGGTACTATACAAATGATTGTCCAGGAATAATTTCATCAACTGGGAATCCTGTTCTGCAACGATCATCATTTCATGGAATGACCTGGAGGGTAACACTGAATCACCTTGAGATGCCTTGAATGGAAGCGAAGTTGAGGGAACCAGCCGGACCGTTCGTTTAGTAACAGTAAGTTGGACAGCGTAATCGATAGAAGCGGAATCGATTCTGAACAGGAAAGCAACCACTCAATGAAAAAGAACCGCATTACCATAGTGACCAGCAAGTAAGGAGAGAATCCAGCTGAAGAACGCTCCAAACTCCAAACATGTAGATGCTGAGCAAAATCCAATTGACATTGACAAAATTGGTCAGGACATGATTTCCTGGTGATTTCTTCATGACTTTGTACCGATGTCAAAGTGATTTCCTAGTGATTCGCTGATGCTAGATTCACATCATTGCTGACCCAGTCACATCATAGTTAAGTCATCGTCGAAAAGATAAACACATGTTGCGTTCTCCCTGGCTGTGGAGTAAATGTTAAGAATTGGTTATGGTTGTTAAATCCTATCTGTTAAAGACCCCATATCTTGTGATGTTTAGGCATTTACCAACCCTATCCTGTAATTTACAGGCAGAATGCCGACTCTTCAGCACGTGTTGTGATGAGGGTCCAAGTCGTTGGATAGGCAGCAATGGTCAAAACTTGGGTAAATGGCTTGTATTGGGAGATGGTCATCAAACCATTTTCATAGGGATTTAATATCAACCCTGGATTAATAAACCCCAAACGGCTGTTTAATTGGGGGATACCTGAGTACCCACATAATTGATAAACCATGGTTTGTTAATCCGGGGTTGACATTATACATATATATATATATATTATATTATAAAAAAAAATACTCATCAATCCAGGATTCCTATGGGATAGATGACCATACTCCGTTGCCATCTGATCAGGGCGAAGAAGCCATTGCTCAATGGGACATCCAAGTCCTTGCCCTAAATCCCATGGTTTATTGCCAGTTTCCTCATTCAGATGGCCATGAAAATCTGCAAAATATCGTAGAATGGGTTATTAAAGTTATAAGTTGTATACTCGATTTTGTGACAAACCCAAATCATATATTGTTAGTTAATGTTGGTTTTGTATGCCAATAAAATATCCCAATATAACTATGTCCCCATATTGTATCCCCATGATGTTCCCATGAATCGGTCGGTTTTATGCCCCCAAAGATTTGGGAACCATTCTCAACCTGAAAATGCAATCAACATTTTGGGGAGCCTTTCTCCTACCAATATTCTGGTCTTCCTTCAACTATTTCTGGTTTCTGAGATTGCTTCACTCTCCTCCCACAGGACACATGAATAAACACTTGTTCTGATCTAGTATGGCCACTTACAGCATTTCACACCTACAATCAGCCAGCATATCCCAGCCAGCTAGCTGCTAGTACCTTCTCACCTGGCATCAAGTTTGATGTTTCGTGATGATCACAGCAACAATGTATGTAAAATGACAGCAAGATCTTTCATGATCTTTCATGCCTTTCCTGGCTGTAGTATTCAAGCTCCCCTAGCAGGCAGACAGGTCAACATCAAAGTTCAGTCTGGAAAACCCGCATCCGAGGAAGGGCGAAGCCGCCCCAGCCTGGGAGGGTACAGGGACGCGACGTCGCGTGGCCAAGACCACGCAAGGAGCACCGGCAGGTGGAGATGCACCGAACTGCGGAGAGTGGGGCAAAAAATGACCCTAGCCAAGGATATGAAACAACGGTACTTAAGCGATTTATCCAACAAAAAGTGTATGTGGCACCAACTTTTGGGGCTTTGACCCAGGAAATGGGACTGTTTTAGCCAGAAAATCCTACTATCCAGTGGTTTGTTCTCTAGTAAACTGGGAGCCAAAGAGCTACTAGGAGTTGCCCAAGCACATGATATGTTTGCAATGATTAATCCACCAAACATTGAGGTTACACCCACAAGAATGATGGGTTTACCAGGTTACCAACCACACATGGGGCATTGAATTAAAGAAACACTATGGTCATCCCTTTCGATGAATATCACATACCAGCAACATGGGCCCTCGAAATGAACAAGTCCAACGCTGGACCATTGTTTTCAAGGGGAAACGTGTTTCTCTTGAAGGGATTCAAAGGGGATATTATATATGGATATGTATAACTATATATATATAATCAAAAGTGAAGATTTTAGCCAGGACATGTTGAAAGACCCTGGGGTTTTTGCCCTGCCCGATCTTCAGACACACCCAAACAGTGCTGGAATCGCGATCGACTTCTTGTCTTCTGTTAACAAGATACCTAATAATTTAAAACCATGGAAAGGGGGGATGTGGGCATGGACAAGTTGATGATGTGTTTTAGTATCAACCATCGATGTTTTTTTCAACTCTACCCAACCCAAAGTCAATGTTTATCCATACCTGCGTAGCACCATGTGACAGCATGTTCCCTCACTTTGAGATCTTTGGGAGCAAATGAGACATGACCCCCATTCCTCCATTTGGCCAATGGCTCAAACAATTGATGTTTTTGTACCAAAGTTAGCCTTGGATATATGGGTGCATTGGTAACCCATGTTGGCTCACCATCCCACTGTAGTACCCATGTTCTCTCTAATTCTAGCCTTTCATCCTGCATGTTTTTACTTGGAGGATCATACTCATACCAGTCACTATAGGTGGTTGATGCCATGCTTAATAGTTAAATCCGCTTCACTGGGCAGCGTTGTCGGACTAATGAACAAATCAACGTCCTCACCAGTTCCTAATTTGGATCCTCCAAGATTCCCTTTCGGTTGGGCTACAATCTCACTGCTGGTTCGGTTCTCAACTCGTCACATGGTTAATATCGTGGATAGTAAGTCCCCTATATATCGTGCTAGGAGGTGCATCCCAGTTACAAAGTAATGACCCATGTATCATCCATATACGACTGGGCATACTCCGTGGATAGCTGGCTTTATCGCCGGTGCCCACTTTCCAAGTCGGATGCACCTCCAAATCTGCAGCAACTTACCCATCACTGGCCTGTCACAAATGATTTCTGCGGCTTAAAACCTCTGTTTGTTGGTTGTTACATGTATCTAGGGGCACCTTCGCTAGCAGTTACCAAGTGGAATCATCCTCCCAGGCCAGTTGATTGTTCCATATACTTTACTATATATACTCCAATCATGTCATTGTGATCCCAAGATTATCACATATATGGTTATAATATTCACATACCCATATATATATATATTGACATACATTACATAGTAGTATTGTTCTTATCATCCCATCATCTTCTTTCCTGCCATGGTCATCCTCCCACGCCGCAGGTGCCTCCCTAAACTCCGCCCCAAAGACCTCGGCGGCGCAAGCAGCGCAGGCGAACCGCACCCAGCGGCGTCAGGGCGCCGGTGCCGCAGGATACGTCCCGGGAGGACCACATGTGTGGCTTGGCCGTCGGACGTTGACCCAAACTGGGGCAACTTTGGATGGCTCACAATATGTCACAATACGACATATTCATACTACAAATTTATGTAAATATAGGTTAATTATGTGTATTATATTGTTGTATTATTGTATTATTGTACTATGGTCATTCATTTTTGAAATTTATCTTTAAAGCTGCACTCTCTGCTGTGCAAGGCCGACACTGGGAAGTTGTCCGAGCAAAACAATCTAATCTCTCTATAGTTATGCAATGTTATACACATATATACTGTGTATATATAATATACATATCCACATAGCAACCCCCAATAATTACAGAAAAGTTGGAACCCACAAAATTGTTGAGAAACGTTATCTATGCCATCCTTGAAAGACTTCTCTTTCCATTGTTGGTCCTCAAGATATCAGTATGTATATATATATAAGTATATATGTAACACTACACGCATATGTTTCCATGTAATTCCAATGTTTTGCCATACATGGGACATCATTGAATAATGGATTTGACTACCAAACATAGTGGGGTCAACATGATTTACCAACAACTATATGGGGATTTCACCATTAGATATGGGTCAACTGATTGGTGATGCTCCGAGGGGATATATGCCAACCATTGCTAACCACTTAAAGGCAAAGGCATGGTAATGCAGGGTCTAAGCAATTAGTCACGGAGAAACAAGCCACCTGGTCAAATTTGAAGATGTTTTTTTTTTGCCAACCATATGATTGATTTCTTGACATGTCTCAAACATGGCCTCCACTGGGCTGTATTTATCCTAGGATCATCCCAGTGGCACCAAGCCCCGAGGAAAGTGGCCGAAACCCAACGTCCCGCGCTGTCGCAAGCGGCCGCGGCCTACAAGCCGGGCACGGCGCCCGCCGCCCCGGCACCTTCTGGGGACCGATATTCCGTGCCTCGATACATGCGACCCTTGAAACTTGGCTATCAGATTTAAGGGGTAGACACCATACTTGGTGGTTCACCCTAGTGGGTTATAACATGTTATAACATGTTATAACTAAGTTCTACCTGGACTAATTAATCCTTCCTAAGTGGAGTTCCAAGATGCTATAACCCACTTGCTGACTCGGGTGAAGCACCAAGTAGACATCGAATTTATATGAATTTATTGCGTCAGCAGATAAGTGGGGAGTATGATCCCCATCAACTCCGAAAGGGCCAATAGATGACACAGCCCAGCGGTGTCGTTGACGTCATCCATCATGTGGTGATGCTTGGTTTGGGTGCCCAAAATGAGACGCTTGTTTTGGCTCAAGTTTGATATTGAAACAATCCGCCGTTGAAAGATTGCGCCACTGCCTCGACATGCATCATGTTCAATTTGCTGACTGTGACGTCTCAGGTGGAGCGCCCGGCTCTGTTTGCGTTGGCAGACTGTGACTATGACGCTAGCTACATGGATGTTACAAAACCACGCCGTGCGTGTCAGTGAGGACCTTGCCACAGCAGGGGCTGTGGCAAGATATCACGAGTGGATTCCACAGACAGATTGCACCTCTACACAAAGCAGGTTGGAAGGTAGATTACTTCTACTCCTTGTACGATGGTAAACTTGGCGACAATGAGACATGGCATCCGGACGCGGCAAAATTGATCGCACAATTTGAACCAGATCCATTTTTGTCAAGGTCAAAGGACATGATCTTGATGCCACCATAGATGACAAACTCAAGACGTTTGGTGCAGATGTTGCGTGTTCGAACATGTTCAACCGCTGCCAAACCAGTCCGGATGATCTGTCATTCATCAATGGAAGCGATTTGGTCGCCCCACTGTGGAGTGGTTTGAATCATGGGCCAATTGCTGCTCGCAATTTTGTCCACATGCACAAAGAAATCAACATGCTGTGGCAACAAGTTGAAACACATGAAATGGATTGAAATGGAAAAAAACGCAGGCGGCGCAGGATTGCAGTATTCGTACGTCATGTTCATTCGCGATGACCTTACTGGTTCAAGGACTTCGGTTTGGATTTGATGTTGCAAATCACTGGAGGGCGCCGTCATTCTGCAGCCGGGAGAGGCCAAATGTTTTCCTTGGACTGCGATGCCGCCTCTATGAAATTGGATATTCATCCTGGCCTTGTTGATTACGTGTTCCTTGCTGATTGCGCAGCTGCAAACATGCTTGGCAATGTTTGCAAGTACCTTGTTCGGCCCGGTGACATGGGGAACTCTTGGTTACAACATTTGATCCGCACAAGACCCAACTGCGGTGAACTGTTCTAGCGGAAGCTTGCCAACTTCACAGGTACAGAAGTCACTGAGATGAGACGGTTGTTGTGCTGCAAAAACTGACTGTGTCAACCAGAGGGTCCCAGGGTCAAGAGGTTCAACCATTTTCGTCTTTCAGGGAATCTAGGGGAAATTATGGAATATGAATGCTCAAATTCTACTTTCAAGTGCAAGAGAGGGTGTGATCCCAGTGAACTTTGATTAGTGACCCCTACTTGTAGGGGCTAAGGTGGCATAGGGGTGATGGACTACACCTTGGAGCTTGATTCAAGCGTCCATGCTTCGGGAAGGTGTCATTTCTTTGATACAAAGCGGGAGAATCTATTGGTGTTATGCACAGCAACACCAAAACAGATGGAAAAGTCGGACACCTGGGACAAATTGTAAAGTAACTATCATCGAACTAGCATCTTGGAAAAACGGTTTCTATCATTTTCTATCTCTTTGGCGATCTCTTTTTACTAGTTCAAGAAAGCTACGGACGTTAGTCTTTGATGGTCTTTGATATATGAGACTCCGCTGTGGCTATTTGTATTTGAAAAGCTGCTCCACGACCCTCCCTGCTGTCCACCTGCCGTGTCAACACCATGTGGGTGTAGTGACCTGGGGCAAGTCATGGGCGCCTTGCCTATAAGGGTTGTCGTACTACACTTTCCACCGGTACTCGACCAAATCATAGACCTGAACAGATTTCACCGCTAAAGTTAGATGGCTTTTGTTGCACACTGTCAGTTTGTGTATGTTTGTGTATATATGTATGCAATGTAATGAGAAATGTAGTGTAGTAGTGTATATAGTTCAATGATGTTCAATGTAATGCAATGTTATGTTATGGTATGTTGTGTTATGATGTGTTATAATGTGTTATGTCATGTATCTGTGTGTGTGTTCTTTGTGGGTACGTGACTGACTTGCCCACCATTTGACAGCGCGATTGGAAGCACCAACCAAAAAATGGCTGAGGAAGGGAAAGGCGTGATGTGCTCTTCAGCAATGGCTGCTACTTGGATGTGTCGGGCGCTGGGCATCAGCCGTTTCTGGTTTGGAACCAATTTGATATCGCTAACACGTGATTGACCCGCATTTTTTGGGAGGGGTAGTTGTTAGTAATGGCCAATTGATCCCCCTATTGAGAAGCCATACCCAATCATGTGACTTCCGATCATGAAGACCTAGGGATCACTGATGGGCATGCTGAACTTGAGATTTCCCAATTTTAAATTTCCCTGTTATAGATTGTTATAGGATATATGATTGATTTGGATTTATAGATTTCCCTGTTTTTCTCTGGTTTAAAATCGAAAAACCTCAACAGTTGAATGGTTGAATGCTGCAAACTTCGATGGCATCATATCTTGGAAGGAGAAGGAGATATCCTTTCGGTTTGGGATACTCCCTTTTCTGGTTGGTGTCATGTTCAACTTTGGTGAGCCGCTGGCAAGGAAACATAGCAACCTGCACTGCTGTTTTTTTTTTAGAGGAACATCATTTGTAGAGGGATGATTTGTGGATTGCCATATCAGATGCAATTTCGGGCACATCCAAAAACTGGGTCAAGATCTTTGGACCTCCAAAATAGATACCTCCAAAAAAAGATGGTTTGATACAAACCAGCCGTTTCTGGGAATCATGTTTGGTCTGATCCCTGATATGCAATAATGATCCACAATCTATTCCATATAATATGTTGCAGGGGGTGTGCAAGCCCGACCCCGTTGATTGTTGAATCATATCCCCGTTTTGGTCGGTTAAATTTAACTAAAATTATGTATATATATATATATATTACTATTATTATTAGTAGTAGTATTATTATTACTATTATTATCATATATATATATATATATCATGCATATATAAAGTATGATGTGTGTGTGTGTTAGTTGGACTCTAACTACCATTTGTTGGTCAAGCCTGATTTGCAGGTCCATTGTATTGTATAATTTGATATACAGTAATTTGGTAATGTCACCCCAGAAAACATCATACATCCTGATTGATTGATTATATCATTTCAGAGTCCCCAAAATGGTGATGAATCATGATGAATTACACTTAATATTGGTACACCCCGCAATCAATTCCTTCCCGTACTTACTAAATACCAGGAAACTCCTGGTTTAAGCAGCCGATCTATTCATGGATAAAAAAACATTGGGGGCACGACTGACACCATCCGCGTGGCCAAGGAAGTGCGACGCCCCCATGGTTCAGGCAGCAGACCCTGAGCAGTGGAGGCGCGAGCGAAAAGGAATTTCCCAGCGAGGACTTGGCGGAAAGAAAATCTTAAATCAGGCGAATCATCGTGAATATTACCATGACTTATTCAGCTATTCAGTTAATAATAAGCATGAATCTGAATCTTCATTATCATAAATGATCAAATTTGGATTATTTGGACTGATGCTGAATTATGTCAGAATATGGTGGCAATCAGGTTGTTTCTTCATGTTCTTCATTTTGATTACCTTGATGCCTGGACTCCTGATGACTTCAAATCCGTGCAGCCATCCCAGAGGCTTGAGACTTACGGTGGTTGCACACTGAGACACTGATGACTGATTGGTCATCGCACTGGCATCCTTTTTTTTGGCTGGGTTGACGAGTCCGATACAAGTGTCGGAGGAAGCCCAGTCAGACCCTAGGCTTGTGCAGAAGTGTACAAGAAAGTCATCGCAGCAGTTGAGTACTGAAGGAGAGCACAACGCTTTCCTGCTGTACTTTGAGGATGTGCAAAGAAAGATGATCAAACAGGCTTAGACATTGTGAGTTTGCTAATCATGAGGAATCTTCAGGATTTCAAACCACTAGGTCCCAACACAATCAGCAAAAAATGGGTCAGAGATGGACCACATGACAATTATTGTAGATGGGCCAGGGCGCAACCTGCAGTGTCCGCTGGAGTGGTGGTAGTGGTCGGTATAAACTAGCCTGTGCTCACTTGACTATTTAAGTAACTTCCAAGTTTGATCAAAGCCCAAGTGCCCAGTAGTTCCAGTTGACATTGCAGCAAGTCGCTATCTGATAGGTACCACCAGCTAAGGATTTGTGCACTGTAGGGGGGGGTCCACCAATCAGAATGACAGCTTGAATCACCTAGGCAGGGAGTTTGTGGTTTCTATTCAGCAAATTTTGACCCCCATCCAAAGGGCCCACTCTGGCACCTTCTGGCAGAACATTGGTGGGGTCAAGTCAATTGGTTCGGGAAAAAAAAACACTGGAGAGTTTCCGTATGAAGATTGACCAAAGCCCATCCTTGCCAGAGCCTCAATGTTATTCAATTTTGACCCATACTATTACTTTATATACTCATTTCCTGCCGATGTGTTTCGCGGGATCATTACCATAGCATACCGTAGCTTTTTCATCCCTTTGCCCGTGTCTCATTGTCCGACCTGTCCGTTCCCTGCCTCAACATGGACGGCATCAACGAGCAAGTGGAAGAGGCACGGCCATGCAGGGAGAATGCGATGGCATGTCAATCTCCCAAGAATTGATTCTTGGCAAACTATAACAACCTCAGTGGTCTATCGCCCCGTAAATGCTGATATGCAAGGCAACTATTTTTTGGGATCTTTTGGGTGTTTTTCCTTGTGTCCTCCAGCTGGTAAACAATTGCTAAACTATGGCTTTTGGTTGCATCCCGTCCCGGCGATTATAACCCCATTACATTTGTCTCCCCAGTATCTCCCCATAGTTAAGCCACTAAATCTCAATCTTGTTGGGTGGTAAACATTCGTTAAACTATGATGTTTCATTACGTCCCCCATACTATGCCCATGATATTCCCATTCTATTTCCATGATATCCCCATGATGAACCCACAAAATCCCAAGGAGCGTTTCTACACCCCCCAGCCGCCGTGCTTCGCATGGCTCTCCCCTGGGACGCGGTCTAGTCAGGTGGTGCCCGAGGTGGAAGCAGCTGAAGCAGTGCAGCGCCCGCTTCTCGGCGCCATTTTATCGAAACTTCGCAGGCAAATGTTAACACGCTGGGATGGAACCAAAATTGATATATATATAATATATATATACATATATATATATATATAATGTATGTAATATGTATACATATATATTATAGTGGATTGATAATGAATTCATACTGTACTGGATTAAGAATGAATTGAGGATGGGGGTGATGATATATGTTACACATGTTCAGACAAAGTCATGTGATCCATATGGCTAAGCATCATACATCCGCATTTGCTTGGTGACATCACCAGTTTTCTTGCCTCATTCACACATTCAATGCAAGACTCGTATTTTGCCGTTCAAATCCTTACTTTGGGGTGGCTAAAGCTTCTAAACTTGGTTGGGCACATACCCATTTCATATATGGTTAATCCATGTTAATCCCCTCTCGTGTTTTTATCCCTGGAACCCATCCTGAGGTCAGAAGAGGTGCCAGCCAATGCCACCAAGGCCGACGCTAGGAGCGAGGATCTGCGATCTGCGGTTGGTGGCATTTGAAGCATTAAAAAGAAAGGATGAAACCAGCCAAACTGCTGGGGTCACCGGCAAAATGGGTAGGAAATTTGTTTACAACTAGGCCAACGGATGAGGATGTATAGAGGGTATGAGGTATGTGAGATGGGGTTAGAAACTACCAAAGATATACCTTGGGGGGCCCTGCTGCAACTGGAGTTTACCCGATAAGATGATGATTCATCATCAGAAATCAAAATTCACTCAGATGGTAAGAACAAGGCAATTTTTAGCTTCAGCGGCAGGGAATTCTTAAGTATATAAGTAGCACAACCCTGATTTTGATCAATGGATTTTACCAGCAAAAACAGCTAGATGTCACCCTTTCGCAGCTGGGATTTCACCAGATTTGATCCATGAACTGGGTCTAATTTGGTGTCAGTATTGGTTTAAGTATGTTTCAGTTGTCTTAAACCTTGACCATCTAGCCATCTACGATGCTTAGTATCTATTAACTAAAGCACCAAGGTGCGGTTGAGCAGCAAATATACTGCTAAAGAGGCTCCAGATTCAAGACTGGAGACCGTCAAAGACACATTCAGGGCTGGTCATGTTAAGTAGACAGTTGTTTGGCCATAGGAACCTTCCAAATGAATCGAGAAGCAATTTATCACTGTTCTGGGAGGAATTTACCCTTTTTCTTGGGAGGTGCTATACCCACTTCCGCCTTGCAAACCATATATGTGGTAGTGTTGATCAATGCCACCAATGTGGTGAACCCAATGATAAACTATCCCCAATTTGACCAAGAATGGATGTTTTTTTCACCATGTCGAGAGGTTCCATACCTCACCGAGGACAGCAACTTGCCCACCTGCTACTTCCTGGCCACGGCCGGTACCAAGAGCTATGAAGGAGACTACCACTGGGCTCCTGGGCGTGAAATGACATGGTAGGAGGCAGTTGATAATCGGACATAATGGGTATCATGATGATAGTCATGGGGAAATTGCATGGTATATATATATATATATCAGCAACAATATGATATATGATGATATACAATGAATACGGATGCGTCCAAACATGAGGGATAGACCCCAATTTGTGGCCATTTTGATGGGGAACATGCAAAAAAACCCGGACAAACCTCTTAGGACCTGAGTCACCCAAATAACCTCGCCTGAAATGTTTTTTTGAATGTGGCGAACATCTCCAGTCCTAGGGTTGTTTTTCTATCTCACGAACTTTATAAGTTGTATCATGATTATCATGTTGTATATGTTACAACTGAATGTAGTGACCGTGTTCCGTATTTTTGCCCAGTGATAGTGGGCATCCCTAAGAGATGTGACCGAAAATCAGTGGTTTTCCGGTGGGTTGTTCCAACTGAGGTGATCGAGTTGGAGAAAGGTTGGAGCCCCTGGATGCCAGGCTGGGAAAAGATCTTAGATCTAAGATGGTGTCCTCCAAGAAGGCAAGAAGTTTTGTATTCTGAAGCATCATGTTATTGTCTAGTATATAGTTTAGGTTAGTCATTTACATCGCATGTTAACTATCACAAGTTGATTCAATGTTCCGACATGTTCCGACCATCCAAATTCGATCTTAAATATGCTTAAATGATATTTACATACATTGGCTATGGCTCAAAAGTCTTGACCCACCGATCAACTGGATGGTCGAGTACTGAATATGACTAGACTTTTTGGGGCATATTGGCAGTCTTGAGTCAGGGATGTTGGATAGTCTAGGTATGTCTGGGTATAGGTCAAATTTGCACACACACTGGAAGGAGGGTGCTTGGGGTTAACATTGCACAATTGGAATCATTCGAGACATAGGAAGTTCCAGTGGAAGCTAGTTTTCCAATGCCACATTTGGTAATCTGATAATCAGGCGTGCAGATCGTTTTCCAATCACACGGCGTTTGAACGCAGGAAACTGTAGTTTTGGAGGGTTCATGTTCAACTTCAGATGTCAATGTGGCAAGTGTCAGCAAATGGAGGACACGTAACCATTCATTGTTTGCAAAAGGGGTTTTCTAAAATAGGGAACCTTAAAATCATCCAACATTTTGAGTGATTGGTCATGTCTTGATGGGGGAACTAATGGCAACCCCTATGTTGGGAAGCTTTCAAATAGCCAATGTCATGGATTGTCTGAATTCTATTGAATTCTAAGGTAAGTTTCCCAGATAGACATTTCAACTGCTGCATTTTTTTGGAACTTTGCAGCTGGCTTTTTGGCGGAGGCAACGAGCCCTTTGACGGCAGCACGGATCAACCACTTCGTTATACCCTGGGCAGCTTGGTTTGGAAGTGCATGGGGGCTGCAGAGGCAAGCCCAACAATTCACTATCCCACTAACCATTTGGATCATTTGGGATATTTGGGGGTTGTTGACAAGTTATCCCACTTGGGAGTAAGCCAATGCCATAGACCTCAATTTTTGATGGTTTATTGTTATTGATTGTTGATGCTGTTGAGGATCTGACGCCGTCCATGTTTGGGGTCAAGAATATTGACCCATACCTATGTCCGGGTATGTGTAAATACGATCTATGATTTTATAGATAATTGCGTTTTCGGGTGTCTTTCTTTCTGACGTTTGAGCTTTCAAAATCGGCTGATCATCCAATAACAATCCTTTAACCATATATAATGTTGATGGTTTAAAGCTTGCACGAAGTAAACAGACACTTTGAAAGACTTGAAACCATCCAAGCAGAAGGTGGACCCTCACCAGATACAGATGGGATCACAAATTACCACAACTAAATATAACCAAGAGTTTGCTTCCAGTCGATTGCGGTAAGATAGCATATAGCACATATATACATAGGTTCATACATATAAGTGGAAGTAGAGACATGCCCCAGATGATGTTGAGACTTCGGTACAGAACTTTTCTCCAGGGCATCTGACAGCAGAGCTCTGGCCAGGGTGGTCTAAAGCGTTGTGTCTGGCAAGTATACGCTTTCAACGAGCAGGAGATGGTACAACGCGGTTCAAAAACGAGCATCCCTCACATAGGTTACGCCATTCCATCTACTGGTTACATCATCATTTCAGTTCATAATATGACCACAATGAACTGGGGGTACCCATCTTCAGACGCACATCGAAGTGCATCTTTGCTCAGGCAGGTATGACTTCGAAGTGCACTTTGAAAATGATGCTCGTCGCCGGGTTGTGGTGAACTCCTCCCACTGACCGATGGTTTAGCCATGGGAACTCATCCCAAAAATCGTCCGTTCATGGCTTGAAGTTGCTAGGAAAGTCATGCATCCGGCAAGGGGTGACCCATTTTGCCATGGGATCGAAACTGGGCAATGCTGATGTATGACTTCCATAATTCTTCAAGACCTTAGCGACCTAACAATGAGGTCACCATAGATGGTTCTTCATATTCCAATCATCCCAGAAACATGTTGCGTAATTTTTGGTTTGAAAAAAGCATACTTACACAATCTTACACAAGTTTCTATCCCGTTGTTTTTTGTCGCTCCAGAGCCCCGGTTGTTGGACGTTGAAATACCGCTGTTTTCCTCGCCATCTGCCGAGGAATCCACAGGTATCCAGACCAACTTGACCACTGGAAAGGTGCGTCGCATCCAACGTTTGCAGACGCTTGGAGCGCAAACGGGGCAGTGTAAGGGGTTGGAGTTGAGCCAACTGAACTTACAATAAATGAACAAAAAATAAAGGATGATAAATGATAATACATTATATTTGTATTAATTATATTATATCATATCATATTATATTATATTATATTATACTATATTATATTATATTATATTATACTATATTGTATTATGTTATATTGTATTGTATTATGTTCTATTATATTACATGTTATTATATGACATTATATGTTATCTTATTGCATTACTCACTGATATACAGAATAATTATGCACACTGTACATAATGTAAATGTATGTATATATACATATTATATTATACACTCATAGTATATGAATCATCATTTCCTATAGAGCTGGGATATACTGGTTTATGTCCAAGCTACTGATCACCTACTGATAGAGGCCAAAGTTTTCGGTGTGGTTGATTGGAAAACCATGGAAAGGAAAGCCATATAACACTTCAACGCAGACTTTGCAGAGAATTTGACTGCGGTTTCAAGGTGTCAGTAAATTCGAAGTGTCAAGCAGCCACCCACAGAGGAAGCCGAGACTCGATACCAGCCAAGTAGTATTCCGAAGCACAGGTACCTTAGAAGCTGAGTGGAAACTTCAAATGGACAGAATTGGTGATGTTTTCAGCTTTCAACGGTGAACATACTTGAGTTGCAAGTCGTCCAAGAATACCTTCCGGCAGTCAAAAACCTGGGCAGCTGGAAAATCTCCGCACTAGATGGAGGTTTCTTGGGAAAATCATCCGACTAAATGGATGATTTTCAATTGCCAAGTTTGATTACCAGAAGGTCAACCCACTTTTGTTCAACCACCATATTTTTGTTGGAGTTTGGAGGTGTTTTTTTTGGGTTAAACCCCCACCATCTGGTTCACCCACGGTCGCCTGGTCCTGCACCGCACAGGAAGGGCGAGTCCGTCCCCGCCTGGGAGGGCACCGGCACGCGCCGTCGCGTCGCCAAGAGCTCGCAGGGAGCACCAGCAGGTGGAGATGCACCGGGAACAGCCGGGCCAGGGGTCCACGTTGGGAATTCGTTGGGTTTCGGGGAGTTGAAACCGTGGGGTAAAACACAACAATGATTTTGGGGAAGGTTCTCATAGTTTTCTGATTTTCCTTTGAACCAATTCTTGGAGGAATGGGTATACTAATTATGTTTAAATTACTTTGTAGTATGAAAGAAACATCCATTTTCCAAGGGTCAAGCTTGATCCATAGCCATGTGATATCATGTGGTCATGACCATGGGTCATGGCGCATCCCGACGTAAGATACACTAGAGGCAATAGAGGATTCGTTTTGGAACGTTTTGGAATGTTCATTAGAGACATTGGGTTTTGGATGGCAGAAAGACGATCTTGAACCCCCCAATCATGATTGGTTCTATATACCATCCACAGTGGTTTTTGGGATGGTTTTGATTGATATATGACATACAAAAAGCATCAAAAGGCGAGATGTCTCAGGGATCAATACGTCCTGGACCTTGTAGCTACCCTCGATCACTGATCAGCTCCTAGTTATAAGTGTAGACAAAATCATATGATCCAATTTGAAAAAAAAAACTGGCATGTATCATGATACATTCATCCTAACTTTATTTTCATAATGCATATCAAATAAAGTTATCATGAATTATGTATATATATATATATATACATTGTCCAAATGATTATCCCAAGATTATCCAATGATATCCAATTATCTCAGTACATGACCCATTATGACCCATCTTCTTCCCTTTTCGCCGCAGGTGCCTCCCTGAACTCCGCCCCAAAGACCTCCGCGGCGCAAGCAGCGCAGGCGAACCGCGCCCAGCGGCGTCAGGGCGCCAGCGCGGCGGGATACGTCCCGGGAGGACCACATGTGTGGCTTGGCCAATGATGTTTAAAAGGACAATATTCATATATATGCGTTATAATATCATTCCAATGGGTTATAAGATTGGGTTATAGCATTCCATATGTATATTGTACATATATTTATATACATCATATACATTGGGTCATAATAAGTTCCAGTTAGATTGAAACTGTAGGTGAACTTTGGGTTTGAATATTCCAGACTTCACCCTCAATACTATCGTATATGGGTTATTATAATATTTGTTTGTTTGGTTGTGATGTTACAATACTCCATAGTCTGATATTATTTTGCCTCAATGTTCCAGAGTTTTCTGCAATATAAAATGTTCCATAAATGTGGACATCAGGACATCGGTAAACAATGGATCACCTATCAAGAATAGATGAGGGTTCAACATTGCGCATGACCAACAAATTTGGGATATAATGGTTGTTTTTTTCTCTGACGGGAAACTTACCACACATGGCCTCCACTTGAGGGTTGCGTTTTTTTCCAACAAAAATAACATATCATTGCCAAGATCTAAATAGCATCAAGGTCACAGGAAAGGGTGCTGTACATGTGTATATATATATATACATATACATATGTACATCTTTCTTTCCAATGGATCAGCATTCTAATCATTTTTGCTCCGGGGATTTTACTGCTCTGTAGCCGGAGGGAGGATACAAGAACTTGGCATCAAACATGGTGGGCCGTAAAGGCCTCCATTTAGTTTGGATTTTCTAGCTAGCCATGTTTCATTGCCGAAGACTATCCCAACATAGCCCCGCTACCACCAATTCTAACTTCACTTGGGTCGTTCCCTCGAGGAAAGTGGCCGAAACGCAACGTCCCGCGCTGTCGCAAGCGGCAGCGGCCTACAAGCCGGGCACGGCGCCCGCAGCCCCGGCAGCAGCTGGGGACAGACATGCCTTGCCTCGATACATGCGACCCTTGAAACTTGGCTATCTGCATCCATGTGATATATTCCCAGTGGGTTAATTATTGAGAAATGGTGTATAGCACCAATTTATGGCCATTTGCAATTTTGGAAATTATGATAAACCATGAGAAACCATGGATTCTTGTGGGTAGTGTATGTTTTGACGTTTACCCTTGAGTCTGCTGAAGGTGATGCTTGATTTCTGCAAGACATGCCCTGGGCAGGTCAGCAGGTTCCAGGGTCTAGATGGTAAAATTTACCCTCTGGTTATTCAACATAGCCATGGAAAATCCCCTATAAATGGAGGTTTTAATGGGCAAATCCTCCAAAATTAGCCAGCTATTCCATGGCTATGTTAAATAGCCAGATGGTATTGGATTTCTTTACGAATTGAGGGCCGAGCCTTGGGGTAGTTGACGTTAGGGGTGTTTTTTCCCAGTGGGGATATGGTTCCAATATGTCCCAAGCGTCTTTGATCTAGTCATTTGTGTCGCATTTTCAGGGGGAGAACGGGTTGGATAGCAATGACAAAAGGCGAAAGGAATGGTTGTGAATGTTTCTTAAGTGTTGATGAATTCACGACAACATTCTTGGATTGGTTTTTGAAGTATGAAACTTGGCCCAGAAATCTCTCGAAAAAGTGCTTCACTTCAGTCCCAAAATGCACAGCCGTCATTGGGGGCCAGATTGTTTCCTGACATCATCACCACGTCCCTTGGGATTTTTGTTGGATGTTTCTAGTTTCTAGTCGAAATCAACCGTGGTCTTCACTTGGCAACTCAACTCAGAATTCAAATCCAGCTGCCTGGCTTCGTTTCCATGGTCGTTTTGTTGTCATTTCTTGTCAGCGGGCCCAGTTTTTCTTGGATTTGTGAACACCAATCAAGCAGTGGAACGCAATACTATGCCCCTTTCCAAGCCATTGGGCCGCGATTCATATGTAAGTGACTGGCCGTATACACACTGCCCAAGTATGCGTTCCTTGTGGTGCTTTATGTTCAAGCGATAGCGAAACAAAACTCAGGAAGGGAAAGGCGTGATTTGCTCTGAACACCATTTGCTGCCACTGGGATGGACTCTGAAGGGGTGATGAAAGTCCGGGGACGGGAACTGGTGTAACATAGTGTACCATAGTGTAAGTGTAACCGCATATCATAAGATACATGCATTTGGCCAGCATGATCCAATTAGTGTTGAGTTTTGATGAGTTCTGCAAGATCAATGATTTCTGAAGGTTTGCAGCAAATAGGAACTGGATTGAGCTGGAGGGAGCTGGAGAGCCATCCCATGGGTGTCAAACATGGCTGGAAAATCGCCAAAGAAACGTAGGTGGTAAACGAATTGTCCATTGCCATCAGAACTATGATGTTTGTGGATATTGCAGAGCCATGGTCATTTTGTTTAGGTAGTTCCATACATTCAAATTTGCGATCGCATGAGCATGCTCTGAAATTTGTATACCTTTTGGGCCCTTTAAATGTATCAAAGCCCAACAAACACAGAATATCTCCGTCGGAGATATGCACCGCCATTTTTCTGATTGGCGACATGTCGAATCTTGCTTGCCCTCTCCTGCAAACAATCATGGTCTACACATATCCTTATGTATATAGTAGGGCATGTTACATCAATATGTCATTACAAATTATGATCAAAAGATCTTATAATGGAATAGTGTCATCATAATTAGCTATATTATGCTTCATCAACAAATATTTGTTGCAATTTCCCGATGATATCGAAACTACTGCATCCACCAAGGTGCCCGCAGTTCAGGCAGCAGACCCTGAGCAGTGGAGGTGCGGTATGGCGGTATACGAATTCGATATTTGTCCTGCTAGGCATGTAGTGGGTTTGTGTATATTATATTTGGGTTATATACGTGATAAATGTGTATCAATATTATGTAAAGTCTTTTACATCATGTGTGTAATACATATATGTGTAAATAGAGATGAGATTATGTATGATACAGCCATACGTTGTATCTCGTTTGCGAGAAGGTTCTTCAACAATCATGATACACATGAATCAAGCAAATGTATCTGCCGCTTTCAGTCTGATTTGGGTTAGACTCCCAGTAGCATCTGGATTTGTTGGCCATGCGGAGCTGGCAGAGGCTGGAAACTTGCCGTGGTTGCACACTGAGACACTGACGACTTTGAATCGTCATTGCACTGGCATTCTTTTTTTTTGGTTGGTTGACAACTCCGATACAAGTGTCGGAGGAATCCCAACCAGACTCTTGGTTGGTACCGAAGTGTACAAGAAAGAACCGGAGCAGTTAGACACGTACCGCAGGAGGGCACAACGCTTTCCTGCTGTACTCTCAAGACATGCAAACGAAGATCATCAAAAAGTCTGAAACAATGTTATGTGCGTTTGGGTTCTGTGGGTTTCTATTCTAATCTACTTCTACTTTAGATATTTTTAGATAAGTTTGGACTTGTTATATATTGCCTAATTGTGTCGTATCTATTAAGATGTTTATGATTCCGAGTGACGCAAAGTGCTGCTTTTTGGGACCTGCGCGAGCCAAGGCTCTTGTGCAAACTGCCCAGGTCATGTATGGTGAAATACAACTCCACCAACGCATCTGTGTACACACTACATAAATGTCAAGAGAGGTTTCATATGTCACGGGTATCTTGGTTAATTACTTGGACATCCTTGTTGTGGTACCAGATGGTACTGTCATGTTACTGTCGGGGGTATCAGATCCCATGCTGGAATCACTATCATCGATTGACCACTTGCTGATTATCGCTGACGTTTCCCGCCCGACTTGGGATACCGGTATTTTGGGATGATTCAGCCGCATGGACTCGGACTTCTTGGGCCAGTGCGATCCCAGCATGGTGACCTCTGATAATTTCACCCATAGAAAAATACTTTTTTTTGGTGGGAAAGGGATCATTTTCCCGTTAAAAAAGGTTGGAGACACAACTAATTGTGTTGTCTTGGGGTAAGGATCATGTTCCCTTGAAAATCAGCTTGGAAACCCGTAATGTCATGTTTGATTACCAGAGGATGTATGGTGGCCACAGAAGACTCAAGCACAGCAACGGTAGAAGAAAATCGCCTCTGCGCCAAGGCTATGGTTTCTTGGTTTAGGGAGGACAAGACCGCAGAATCAGATGGGCATGTCATGTGGTAGTTGGGATAAGTCTGGGATAGGTCCAGATTCAGTGGACCAACCCGAACCCTGCTTGCCCCATGTACAGCCAGGTTTATAACTTATAGCTATTTATAGCTTATAACTTTTAGCCAAATACACGTCCAAACCTGAATCCATGGTTCCCCACAATGAATAGCACGTTCTGTTCACATCCAATCCACTATTCTGGCAACATGTTTGGAATGTGTATAGCAGGGGTACCGAGTTTTGGCCTACCATATAGCAATGGCAACGTAGGAGTCAGCAACAAACATGAGCAATCACCAGGGTAAGATGGGACTGTAATGTACACTCTGTGACTGTGTCATTTGTTCAGCAATCCGGCGAACATCACCGAAGTACATTGTTTGACATATACATGTGTTTATATATATATATATATACATATATATATAATTATATATATATATGTATTTAAAGTGTCTACTATACAGCAGGAGATGATTTCATTTCAGACCTGATCACGTTCAAGTTGTTGTTTTGCTTGACCCTCTGGCCCGCCAAGACACAAGAAAAGACCGGCTGATCCGGAACTCCCAGCCTTTTGAAGGCCGTGTTGTAGTAGACTTCCTTCCTCCACCATGAAATCTCGCATGGTTGATGCTTCAATCCGCATGGGTATCAAACACCCCTAAGATGGTCCCGGAGATGATGCAAATCCCCATCCACAATGGTTTCTGGGGGTGTACCCAACGACAACTTGGGCAGGGAGTATTGATGTGGATGAAATTTTCCACGACATTTTGGAGGGATATCATAGGAATATCCCCAAGAAACCGTGGTGGCTGTGATGAAAGGACATCGGGACCACCTGGGCGCTGAGGATTCCAATGCACCACGGGTCTATGCGCCCAGCTGGATGCAACGCCCCATGGAGGCCGTTCGTTATATGCCACAAGTGGCACCACAGACCATTGCACCGGCAGCTGTGACACAACTGCAGCTGCCCCAAGGCGGGGGTCTGTGTCATTGTTGCTTCCTTCTGCTGTAGGTTTACCCTCCGGTAAATCAAACGTGGCAATGGAAAATCCACCATTTACAGATCAATTGTACCATTAAAACCTCCATTTATGGCATTTATGGAGGATTTTCCATTGCTACGTTTGATTACCATAGGGTAGGTGTCAATGATCAAAGATGGCTTCTGTGCGTTCATTGGGACCCCGATTCACCGATGCAGGGATCATATTGTTGGTTCTCATCTCCCATGATCTTGCATGGTATCCCATAAAACGGTTGGTTTGCACATTCCTCATTTTGTATGATATTAGCAACAAAAAGGATAGAAAAGTGAAAGTTGCGTCTAAAAAAGTGGCAAACTGAAGCTTTGCTGTATCTGGGGTGAATTGTACCATTCCATCTCTTGTTCCATGCCTGAATCTTCGCTGCAAGGTGTTCCCAAGCGCAAGGGATTGGACATCCCCATCCGCGAGATAAAAGCCGCCCGGAAGATGAAAAAAACTTGAGATCCAGAAGACCATATTTTTGTTGGCAACCTCCAAAAAAGATAGAAGTTCCTAAAATCCTACTAAACTAGTGGCAAATGGAAGCTTTTCTAACTACTTGGGAAAGACTTGCCATGAACAGAAAGTACAGATTTACATCCAATCCGGTTTCGAGTTCAACATGGGTCAAAAAAGGATGTGGACAAAACTCGGGTTTTCCCAGGACGCGATTTACAATTAAATGGTGGATTGTTTATACTTATTTTGGTTGGTTAGCTGGATGTGAGGCTGCAAATAACAGGAAATACTGAATAGTAGCATAGGGGTGTTTCCTTGTGGTAATTCAACATGACTGGCTGGTAGAGTAAGGTGTGTTTAATGGAAAATTCATATATATATATATATATGTACATGTGGATTGCTTTCTATTCGCAGCTTGCAACTGTGCAACCCTACTTTTGGTTTCTTCATGATAAGGTGTACGCCTACACACATGCAAATTTGAGGGCCATAAGACAAACCGCAAACTCAGTGAAAGACTGCTGCTAGAGCTTTTTCTTGGACAAATTCCTTTTGCAATGTAATTCAGCCGTGTAATTTGGATGAGTTAGTACATGGGGAGCTTGTTGTGGGTATCGTTATCATGCATGAATATTATGATTCCATCCATCCAAGTAAAGTTGGCTACTTGGATGCGCACCCCAGTATATAAGTATGGTTGAGAACCATGATTTGGAACCATGAGAAGAAGTTATAATCCATATCAGTTGTATAGTAAACGGAGTAAACCCCAGTGATAGCTGGGTAAGGCCACTATTCATGTAGGATCCACAATTTTGCAATTTTAGAGGATCCCTACGAACCAACCACGGGGTATGGTACACCCTACGCAGTTTACGGTTGGGTTTACCTCATTATTTATTCTTGATTGCTGTGCCTATTGCATCTTTATTTCGCCAATTTACCCTACAAACGTATCGGGGATGTTGGGAGCACACTCCAGTCAACTAACATAGACAGCTTTGGAAAATCCATTGGTTCCCGTTCGAAAATCTACATTCATGATGGATTTGCCAATATGAATGCTAGTTTAATCAAAAGTGGCAATGGAAAATTCACCATTTATACTGTTGGTAAAACAATAATAACCCATCCCCAAAATCACCATAAATAGGTTGTATAGACCATCAAAATATAGGTGTTTATTAGTGTTTTACCCACATTAGATTTATAGATAATGTTCCCATCAAAACCTCCGTGAGGATTTCCCAGCCAGCGACGTTTGATCACCTGAGGCTATATATTCTCATCATATCCCAATTATGATTCCATCATTTTCCCTAAAACGGTATATTTTAAGCCATATAACACCCTGTAAAACATGATTAAACCATGTAAATGGAACCATATAAAACCATATAAAACCAGATAAGACATTATAAGACATTATAAAACCATATAAAAACAATATATAAAACCCTATAAAACACCACATAGATTAGGTTTTCACCACTTCCATGACCACCCTCCCAGGCCGCGGCTCCCATTCGCCCGACCGGGCCAAACACGGGTGCCGCCTCCAGTAACGCGGCGATGGAAGCACCGGTGACGGGCGCAGGCGCGGTGGAAGGGGCCATAAAATGGGAATGGGCAATGGGTCAAAACCTATTCTTACCATAGTTGGGGGAATACACCTCGATTAACCAGCTATTTTGGGGTACCTACGGTTTGAAGGTTTTGACTCATAGGCAAGTGATGGATTAAACCAACAAGACATGTGATTTGCCCAGTAGAGGTTTAGATTTAAATGGATTTAAATAGATTTAACCAAAGGTTTTGGGGTCCCCCTTTTTAGGAACCCCGGCTTTATGGCATTTAGCCCGATTTGAACCCGCTCAAAAGTGTAGAATTTTGGAATTGAACAACCAAGACTTGGGTTTGAGCCACACAGCATGTATGTGGAGGGGGGTTTATATGATTAGTCAAAGCGCATAAAACAACATCGATTTTTTGCGAGTCGCAACAAGCTACTGGGATCTTACGCACAAAAAAGGCGGAATTTGTGGCTCGAACAGTCACAAAACGGGCTTTTAGCTTGTGGGGGATACTCCATTCAAAGCCGTGCCCAGGAATTGGACCTTTCTTTTGTGGTTGTAGTCACCATGTGACCTTTTTGTCCACTGTTTTGAGCCACAAAAAACCCGGGAAGCGGTCACTTCACACATGTTTCAACATATTTAAACCCCAAAAATGAATTGCCAGGTACCTGGCAGCTATATAATGTTGATGTTCATTGAATAGGCATCAGACACTCATTTAAATTGCATGAAACATATCCAATATATGATAATATATGTAATTAATATGAATTACTTGTTATTGATGGCATTGAATCTAGGTAAATGGTCCAAGTCTTGGGAGATGGTTATCCATCAATCCATCAGCCATATTCAATGCCCATAAATCCCATGAAATCCTGTGATTCAACGTAGCTATTGAAAATGGCCCATAGAAATAGTGGATTTTCCCATTAAAAATGGTGATTTCCCATAGTTATGTGGCTGTTTACCAGAGGGTATGGCCCCCATATCTGCATCTGACCCCGGCTTTGCCATGTCCAGGTGGACAGGTCCCTAAGGCTGAGTTGACCAAAACTCCCAGGGACGAGGATGACGAAGAACCGTTGTTTCCACTGGAATTGAGCAGAGCCTGGATA
Organism: Symbiodinium sp. clade C Y103; assembly: GCA_003297045.1. NCBI lineage: Eukaryota > Dinophyceae > Suessiales > Symbiodiniaceae > Cladocopium > Cladocopium sp. clade C. The sequence goes on along the minus strand of BGPT01000616.1, from coordinate 154,438 downwards.
GAGGAAAAACATGTGGATTTCATGGGGCATGTCTTGGGATTTCATAGGACTTTGGACTCAATGATCAATGATTTCAGGGAAAGATCCGGTGATGTTATCATCAAAATGGAGATAACTAGCAGAAAGAGTGTGAATTTGAGATGAATTAGCCAGCAAATATGAGGTTCAATGGATTGGTTAAAGGGAAATGTACAGTTAAAAAATGTTCGTCCACCAAATTGTATAGATGTTTTTCCCCGTAAACAGTATTGTTTTCTTCAACATGTTATGAGTTGATTCGTGCTTATGAGTTTGATTCCAGGGTTCAAACACATAGTGAATGAGTGAAAAAGGTAAATACTTGACACGCTTGTATAAGCATGTTATGATTTGTTATGAGATATGATATGAATATGCATTTTTTTGGACGCCTTTTGTTTTTATGTTTTGGACATGATGACATGATATTTTGAACAAGGCTTTGCGCAAACCACATCACAATCAACAAACATTAAAACATTATGAATAAACCACAATGAAGTCAGAGTGGGTTTGCAAAAGAACTTATGTTTTAGAACATCGTTAAACTAACAACTGTTTTGACCACATCGAAACTCTAAACTCTATGGATATCGTAGATATTCCCAAGATCGCTTTGTCAGAGATCTAGCAGGTGTTTTGATCAATCGTTGGCACGTGTTTTTGTGATCAACAATCGGTTACAGAGTAGCAACAGCCGATGCAAAGGAGCCAGTCGAACCATGGACTTCACGGGATGATGTTTCGAAAACAACAACACATGCAATGCAAAAAAAAACAGTTATATGTCATATATAGTTATATATTGTAGGCACAAAATGACAATAAATATGACATCTTACTATGTAATGTTTCAGAATGTTATATATTATATATATGTATATATATATATTGTTATATGATACAATGTATATATATATATACACACATATACACACCTCTGGATGGATTTCCGTTTCAAAAAAAAAATGTTTTGTCCATTGCCAGGTCTGGTTTCCCCCCGTCAAACGCAGCTCAGGAACACCATCTCCAGAACCGAGCAACACTGCCAGCACCTGGGCACCATTGGGGCCATTCCGTCGAATGCAAAATGAACACCACAAATGATGTGTTAAGGTTATGACAGTTTTGAGAATGATGATATACATCATATTACATTTTACATGAATGATAATTATAACTACACCAAGAAGATAAGATAGTTTTAGCAGTAAAACAATAAGTTTCTTACTGGTAGTCATTCGCCCGAAAGTTCAGAATATCAAACGTTCAAGGCCATGGACCGATCACGGGGCTGATGTCCTAGTGTTCCACCCCGTAATCAAGTGTGGCTGGCTGTAAAATCTGCGAAATAGGGGTTGGGGGGGGGGGGGGGGGGGGAAAATCATGGGACTGAGTGGGGGATTTTCCAGCAAGCCACGGAGCTGATTATCGGAGAGTAAGTTTCTAAGTCTGGCATCGTATTGAAACGTTGCTTCTGAATGAAATGTCAACGCCAAAAGCCACGGACACTGAATGTATGGCAATTTCAAAAACCATCTGACATCAAACGTACTTGGGACTTGGGATTGTCATGCAGATTGTTTCAATCCCCACGAACTATGGAGTGGTTTCTTGTATTCACTGTTTTCCTTCGCACATCAGATTGAAAGAAAGGGGCATCACCGTGGGACCCTTTAGTCCGGAAAAAAAAGGATTGTTTCGCTAAGGGCAAACTGCGAAGCAGCACTTGGCAGAGTTGTTGGATCTTTGGAAGACCACCCGCCATTCAGAGGAGACAGAAATTGGGAGCAGGGGATGTGTTTAGAAATGGGGGATACCCCAATTTTATGGCCATTCAAAAGATAAACATGTAGAGAAACAATTGGATTCTTGGGTACCCTTTATTTCATACAAACCATCCTGCGGATCTTTGGATTTATTTGGGGAGCAAAATGGGATGGTCATGGTGGGTCGATTCTTGTGGAAATTGAGAATTTGCTCACCCAAGATCGGGCCAAGATGGTGGGTACAAACGCGGGCAGATGCAGTGGGATAACGGCTTGTGCTGGAAGCCTGTCAAAAACTGATCCATTCTCCATGATTCTTTGCTTCCAATCCAGTACACCAGCCATTTTAAATTCATGTTTGATTGAGCGTTTTCCCCTTGAATTTAAGCAACTAACTAGATTATATTAGATTCAACAGGTTTGCAGGTGGTATCACATACTCAGCAGAACACCCGATTCGACTCTTACGACTGAGCTGCTGACGACTCGTGCTCGTTTGCTGTTGCAATGACAGGAGACTATGGTTGGAGCACAGGAAAAGCAACGCATTGAGAAAGTGTTCTTTGAGACCATGCCTTCGGACAAGGTCTGGGTCTGGGTTGTGTCCTATCAGCTTCAACAAAAGCTCCAAAATTATCTTCAAAAGATGGTCACCCGTAGCGGAAATGACGGTATAAATGGTGTATCCAATGGTGTATCCGAAAAGAGAAAAGGGCATCATTGAGCACATGAACATTTATATAATGAAGAGAGGTACTTGTGATTTCATCAATCACCATTGTGATGAAGCACTTCCGAGCCGTTTCTTTTGCTTACAGAAATGGCGATGTATCTTGGACATTTCGAGCTAGGGATTCTGATACAGTCCTTCTGAATGGGGAGAACTTCAAAGATGAACTACCCTCAAACTTGATGGTTTCTTGGACGAGGGACCGGACATGGGCACCTGCGTGAACCAGTCGGGATGATCCTCAAGGACCGTTGATTTTGGGTCTCTGATAGCCTTCGCAGTACATGGAGATCTCATGCTGCTTGGCGCTGAGCCCTTCCATATAGAGGGTCAGCTCACCAGGCTTCATGACTGACGGGAATAGGGTGACAATTTCTTGGTTGAAAAGGCTGCGGCTTGGGGGTTCCACAAATATTGGTTTGTTTGAACATATTGGTACCTGATGGTACCTGGATACCCCAATATGCATCAATATGCCATATGCCATAAAATGATGATACTGCATTTTTGGACAACCCCCAATGGATAGTGATAGTTGTATCCCATTGTGGTTGATACCAACCCCATCTTGGAAAATCATAGGTTTTCCAGCAGCGTTTGCTGGTTCAACCTGACATTCTTGATGGTTCAACACCAGGGTCTTAAGCAAATTCTAAGCATATCCCATATCCTATCCCCAAATAAGTCCCTATCATATAAAGCCTCCAAAAAGGTAGAACAGTATTTTCAGGAAGGTTCAATAGATTTCCAGGTTTCCAATTGTTCTACCGTTTTTTGGGGATGATTTTGGAGGCTTAACCAATTGTCATGCTTAAAGTCCCTATTACACTCTTATATTTTCGTCCCAGTTTTGATGCTTAAAACATGTTAAAACCACAAATTTGATCAATTCAACAACCTCCACGACTCTCCATGTCCCCGTGTTGGAAGGTGAAGATTGTAGAGGTGAAGCGGAACATGCAGCCCGCTCTGCTGAGCCAGTTCTGCCGGGAGGAGCGGTGTAGCGCTAGCGGTAGCAGTTTTTAGCTGGTTGAAAGGTATAAAATCAGGTATGATTATGTGTATAATGTAAAATAATTGATGTAAAATCATATACTGAATATACAGTAGTATGTGTATATGTATATAAATATATATGATTATATATGTGATATAATGTTTGTAATATCATTTATAGAGAGAGAAAGGTGGAGGGAGTGCGTATTTACAGTGTATATAACATTATATATAACTATGTACATAAATATAAATATATTATATATATATATATTTGTATTTATTGTTGGAAAAAGTGTTATATATATACAATAATACATCTATATACCATGCCGTTTAAGCAAAGTGACCGTTTCAGACCCTGGTTTGAGGTCACAAAACAGATCCCGTTTTTTTGGGCTCCAAATGGACGTTTCTGGGTTGCCTTTGGGCAGGAGCAATCATCGATGAACATGCACGAGAGTCAGCTGAAGACCCACAAAGAGTTCCCTGGTGCCACATGGGATGATGGGTGGAAAGCGAATGTTCAGCCGATGGATTTTACTCATGTTTAATAGTACCCTCTGGTAAACTAACATAACTATGGGAAAATCACCATTTTTAATGGGAAAATCCACTATAAATAAGCAATTTTCAATAGCTACGTTTTATTACCAGAGGGTAACGTAGATGATTATGTTTGAATATTGTTGGTATCATTGATAGTACTCATGCCTCGTAATAGTTTTACCGAAACTTAGTTGATTACCATTTATAATTGATTTCCATTTATATACTGAGTAGCCAAAATTACTATTGACTAGTATAACTGATTGAAGCTAATTTAGCCAAGTTGATTAGATTCAGTCAGACTTCACCCTTGCCCTGCCGCAGCACAGTTCCTCCGCCCGCATCGAGGTTTATGCTGCTTCATGGTACTCGATGGGAGCCTGGGCAGAATACGCGAGGCAACACCGCTGCAACGGTGGAAAATCAAAGATAAGTGGCTAGGAAAATCGTATAAATTGGGGATCAATTGCATTGCTGTGGTTAAATCGAAACGTTCAGGGCCAGGCTGACTTTTTTTCCAAACTTTCTGGCTGGCAGAGGAAGGGTCATAGGAGATACTGGTTTGACTCTTGGTGTGCCTAGTGCATTGCTTGATGTTAACCGAGAAATAAAAGATAATTTGTATCAATTGATGTTCATATTGGTTATTAATGTTTGGGATACCCATTGGTTTGATGTTATGCATTGGTTAATGTTATATCTCACCATGAATGATGAGACTGTGGAGTATTCAAGCTTGGACATATCAGTTTGACATAGTATAACCCGTTGTGGTGACCCGGCGCCTCGAGCCACTCATTCATATTGCCTTGGGACTTGTTTTGAGAAGATCAACTGGCTTTGTCCGGAAATGGTGATACCCCATTTATGGTCACTTCAATAGGGAAACTGATGATAATCCATCGGAATTGGAGGTACCCTATTTTCAGACAAACCCAACTGCGTTGGATTTTTTGTGTTTTCCCTTCGTTTGGTGTTTGAAACTGGGCTCCCCAAAGAGTCAGCGGTGAATCATAATTTTCCCAATTCGACAACAACAAACTTACTTGTGCTTAGTAGGGAATGGGGGAATGGGATGATTATTAATGGTTATTATAAGTCATTCCCCCATTCCCTACTAAGCACCAGTAAGAAAAAGCATGTCGTTCTTCAACAAAAAAAACTCTTCGGAGGTATGCCCCTCTGGACCCATATCGCGGATGCAAAGCAAGCACGCAAGTTTCACCACCCAAGTGCCTCGCTTCAGCCCCGGGTCCTTTATGTCAAGGAACAAGTTTCAGGAAACCCCAATCGTTGGTTGTAGCCGAGTACCCAATTGAATAGCTGTGAAACGGCCCAATGGTGATTTGTTTAGCTATGTTGAATTACCAGAGAGTCTGGTATGTATAGGTTGAAGCCATCCCATGTCAAAACCAATGATCTCTTCTGGGCTGTGCATCCCAAAGAGGAAGTTGTTTTAGAGGCACCATCACTGGGGATACTCATACGTGCCATGGTCAATGTAGCCACTATCAGGATTGATGGGACAGATTACCATGGCATATGTATATAGCATTATACAGCTCTCTCCCAAAAGATAGAGCGGTAAATCCCTACTGAAATAGTGATAAACACTTTTCTATCCGTTACAAGATGGTAAACAAACATAGCTATTGAAAATGGAATTTTCCATTAAAAATTGTGATTTTCCATAGTTATGTTAGTTTACCAGAGGGTACAAGTTGGTTTTGACATGTTTTTACCCACTTCAACCATCCCTGCAACGTCCGTTGTCCCAGGATTATGCCCCTCTGATTGCAGAGAATGGCTTGGACCCGTGCTGTGGACATTTAGCCAAAGGCTCCTGGCTGGGAGGCCAGAAACCCGGTGCTGCAGTCCCTTGGGTCAATTGGATATACTTGAAATATAGCTGGATATAGCTGGATATTTATGGATATTCTTGGATAATATCCCAATTGTCCCAGCTATATCCCAAGTATATCCATAAAGATCCTTTTGGTTGACCATGGCTGCAAAATCCAGGAACTAAATGGAGGTTTATTTCGCTTGGAAAACCATATAAAAGTTTGATTGATGGAATATGTTTTATGTTGTTCTTGTATGGCACCTTTAAGATCCTTTAAGCAATTCCAAAAGACGCGGACCCACAAGTCGTTGATCTTGTGTTTGTAATTGACCTTCAACTCACAAAAAGATGAACCATGCTCCCCTAGTAAAGGTTGAACATCTCTAGGAAATATGAGGTTTGTGGCTTCCAATTTCGTGAGATCACAGCTCTTTGCTTGTCAATTTGGCGTTGTACCCCATCCCCATTCCATCTCATGGCTGAGTACACCCTGGGGTGAACATACAGAAAGATCTGGAAAGCCCATGGTTTCCGGTTCGGAAAATGAACTGCACATGGTGAGTTTTCCCAACATTGTTTGGGATGATTAGAGGAGGGTACCCCATGTCAGGACAAGCCCTAGTTGCAGAGCCTGTCTTGTTTTTTCAATCTTCGGCTATGGCTGGAAATCATTCCATGACGACACAGGCATCGCTGAAAAGGCACACTCCTACGCTTCCAAGGGACCAGGACCAGAGCGGCAGCAAGGGCCAGCAATGGCAGGGAAGCAATGTGGTAACCCAAGAAATGAGCCACCCCACGAGTGGTAAAATCCTCCATTTAGAGGTTTACTGTTGGGTTTACCGCATGAGTAAAATCTTTAAATCTAATGTGGCAGTTGTCAGTCCTGCGGAAGATGAACAGTGTGCTTACCTTTGCATGTTGCTATTCATGGCTCCCCGAGGGGCTTTAGATGGGAAAGAAAGCACCACAGAAAGGCGAGGTTCTACCGACCAATATCCGTAAACACACGAACATGTAGATATGGGTTTGTCCAAAGATAAGGTACTTTGAAATCCACTGGTTGATCATAATTAATGGCTGCTTGAGGGTATACCTCAGTTTCAGACACACCCATATACATATAGAATAGATTGTGTCAGTGCACATTCTTATAACTACAATGCCATAATGCCCAGCATTTGCAAAAAGATCGTTGTGAATGGCCATGTTCAATAGGTAGGTTAGTTTACGAGAGGGTATATAAATCCCATTGAATCCCCAGAAGTTCCCATGATTTCCCCATGGAATTCCCGTAGTTTGACGTGGGATCCCCCAGTTTGGGAAGCCCCCCATATATTGGTGACTTGTTGAGTCAGTTCTGCAACAGGACCCGAAACCCCTGAGGGCGATCGTTTATTCGCGCTCTTCGTGGTCGCAGCGGTGCCAGATTTGATGGACGGCGATGCTTGGTGCGGGATTGACCGTTGGTGAACAAACGTTGAGAATTTAGTATAAATGAGTAGCCAGATAAAAAAAAATGAGGTATCAATTTTGTCAATTAGTAGCACCTCTATTGGGGGGATAGAGAACCAGGGTATAAATTCATAGCCACTTTTTTTCAGTGGATTTAGAAAGTCCTATGTTTTGTTTAAGGACATAGCCACTGAAGCAATGACTGGCGAACACCGAGGTATTGTCCCAGCTTGCTAAGTGATCCCAGCTTGTGCGTATGTGTACTTCTTCGATGATCATCTTAGTCGTACGTAGTAGTACTAAGTATTGTAAAACACAAAATGGAGATATCAACAGATGTATACCTTTTCTAGATCATGAATTGGTTGGCTTCAACTCGGAAGATGATATACAGCCAAAACAACGCGTGTGAGTAAGGCTGCCTGATGTCTCATGTGTCTAAGGATGATGAGAGATCCTTTGGCGTTTGGCGCATGATGTCTGGCAAGCGCATGTATCCAGCCTACCATGTGCCATGGCTCAGAGACCGACAGGACATGATCAAAGCTGGAGAACTCTGTTTCAATTCAGGATGTCCTCAGTGACAGAGGATTTTGGACGGTTTCTTCTATCGCAAACCCGGGGCTGCTTTTTGCACGTTTAGCTTCATATTGTATACGGTTGAGTAGCGGACAGGGACTGTGAGGCTTGAATTGAACATTTGAACCGCATCAGCAAGGTTTGGGCTGAACATCTGGAAACCTTTCTTTCAAAGGTGTTCATGTCCTTTCTTGGGGGCAGCTAGATGACCAGCAATCCTGATCCCAAATTGGGAGCTCCCAATCGAATTATGTTTCCAAATACGATAAGGCTATTTTAAGGAAAACAATGAAGAGGTTACCATCCTCTAAGGCAAAGCTCTTCTTTGAACGTCGAGAATTAGGGTCAAGAGTCTAAGGTTTAATCATTATTTCATCACCATGCACTTCATATTCAGCAGCCTCTTAGTCAGTTAGTCATATCATGGAACGGACAATCCCACCTTGATCTTGGTCAAGTGGCTTCCAACGTCCAATGTCTCAGGTGATCTATTCTGCACCCATGGACATTAAGAGGAAGAAACCCCTTATCGACGCCTGTCTGCAGAAAAGGTAAGAAACCAACGGAAGAAAATACCACGAGAGGTATGAGAGGTCTTGGGGCACGGAATTTGATTATAGGATTTGGCCATTTGATATAAGGAACGGCCCAAGGTGGACATAAAAATGGGTCAAATTGGCAAACAGAGGTAGGCCATGTGTTTTTCTTTGGAACTGGGACCAAATCATCCTGAAGTAGAAAGAATTGGGATGTTCAACCACATTCCCTTTTTAGAGAGGATCCTGGTGGAAATTATCCATATTCTATCTTGTCCAGAATGACTATACATATCTATACATATAATATCATATAATATGATTATTTATACAATTATATCTATATAATCGTAAAAATCTATGCGTATGATATATGATATACATTATATATATATATTATGATAATGTATACTTATATATATATATATCAATACATATATTATAAACATATATATATATATGATATGTATACATATGTAAACTTCACGGGCGAGTGACAGTCACTTCCGGCATCCAACCTAGTGATCTCGTCACATTTAGCCAGGAGCCTCGTCAAAACAAGGCCGCGCTTCTGAAGAGAGGCCGGGACTTCAGCGCGGCGCCCGGGCGCTGAAGCTGAACAAAATGGGGAGAAATGGGGAAAAAGTTGGAAACTTAGGGGAAGAATGGGGATTCTTAGGATAGATTGGGAAATGACATGATGATAATGTCTTATGATAATTTGGATAATATGGGGGTCTTAGCGTTGTCCTCAATGATCCATGAAATGAGATGAAACTAGGAAGACTTTGTGGTGTAGCTGGATTGATCATCCCAAAGGTAAGTAGGATAGATTGGGATATGACCCAGTTGTTGATCATGATTCCAGAGACCATTCGAGTCCATGGTAGTTTCGCCATGTACATATTCCTTGTCTTGGTAGTTTAATCAGTTTTAGTTGTATCCTTGTTTTCTGTGACAGCAATCTTTGATGTTCATCTACCAAAAAAGATTTTCTAGTCATTCCTGAAGTTGCGATTGATGGTTAGCTTTTACCCCCGGTTTACCTTTACAACTGAGATATGTCATGAGAAATTTTAGTATAACCAATAGACGATGGTTTATAAGCCCGTGTTCGTGGTCATCATTGGGAGGTCGCCAAATTAGAGAGCATTCCACCAGATCTCCATTAAGGTTGGTTTATAATCCCATTTTCGATGGTTAAATCCCCAATGATAGCCACATATAGATGCCCATTGAATCTGGGAAATCCATGGAAATCCACTATTTATATCTATTTATATCTATTTATAGCTTATAAAAATCTCGATTTGTATGATATAGGGATATGTAGGGGATGTTCAATTGCTATGTTTGATTACCGGATGCTACATACCCTCTGGTAAACTAACATAACTATGGAAAATCATCATTTTTAATGGGAAAATCCACTATAAATGGCAATTTTCAATAGCTATGTTAGTTTACCAGAGGGTATCCCATCGAATTCCTTCTTTGGAAGCCCAGCGACAGGCGAAAAGACGGATCGCTCCGAGCGCGAACCGCGCGAAGCGCGGTGTCGTAGCGTCAGCCCCGACCGTCGCGCGGATGCGGAGTGTCTTGGCATAGGGGTTGGTGAACATGGGTTTACAATGGTTTACAATCTAGCCCTAGTATCATGATTTTTTTTGTAGTTGCGTCATGTCGCATTTATTCATCTATTGTATTTATCTATTCATTTATTTATCTATGAATATACTTGTATTGTTCTACTATGTTTTACTATGTATTTCATATATGGTTTCACTATGTATATTATATATAATATGTTGTATATCTATATATATATATACATACGAACCTAAGTATGTATATATATATATATCCGGACCTCGGTTCCTGCACAGGGGTTTTGGCATCATGTTTATTTCCCCATGGAGATGATTTGCACCACAGTGAATACACATTGATGTTGGAGTAACATATCAATTCTTTCCGCAAGCCGGCATCCCACCGGATGTTTGTCATCGTCTGGGCATGTCTTTCACGTTGCTTCCTGAGGAAAGCTTCTGCAACACCTTCTACGGAGACGGGTGGATCTCCGGACGTTGACATGTGCAGCTCAGCTGCTATAGAAACCGGGGTCCCTGACGGTGTATCTTCTATTTCCGTGGTTGCCCTTTTAGATGGAAACAATAGTCATTCTTCCTGTCTCATCACCATCATCATCATCATCATCATCAACATCATCAACAACAAGAACAAAACCATCGTGACCGTTGCAATCATCATAGTCCTTATAATAGTCATCATAGTCATCATGATTATCATACTCATTATCCATAGAAGAGAAGCTCTCAGAAGTGATCCACGAGAAATTTGACAGGGCGTCTCTGTACTGGATTGTCAAGACCGTGGGGAAATCAGCGAAACTTCCTTGCAATGGACCCAAAGAAGAACGTGTAATACTGCAATCCCTGCCCCCTAATACCAAAATCCCCCTAAGAAACCATGGTTTAGTAGGAGATTTGCACTTATTTAGGACCATTTAGGAGGTGATTTATATTGCGGCCAGGACTTATGTTATGCCCGCACGTCGTGTGGGATGATTGTCAGGAACCTGATTTTTGGTGACCTTTACAGTACTTTGTGGCCTTCCACTATGTTGAGATGATTTAACATGATGTCCTCACGTCGCTTTGTAATGGACGTGATTGATGACCCTCTGGGGGGATTCGGCTGTCCCCCTTTCGCTGTTTTCAACACTTTTTACCTAAACCCTAAAGAGAACCTAGAAAAACTCTAGAAAAAAAAACCAAAGAAACCCTTCATGAACCCTAAAGAGACCCTAAAGATGAAAAAAATATCAAAGTGCACATAGTGAAGTGGGCGTAGCGTACGTTCTGCGGGTAAGATTCGGGGGAATGGGATTAATCTGTTTCATGTTTCAGGACTTTCCGTAGTTATTTCATGTCCTATGAGGACGTTGATCCTATGAGATGTTGGGAAAGAGCGGCTTAAGCACCAGTGGTGAAGTTTTCATAGGTGCCACGGGTCATTTTTCGCATGTTTTGAGAGTCATCCTTCAGTCCATGGTTGTTAACACACTCCAAAGGTCAACATCCCAGAATGAGATGAAGGGAAAGGTTGCAGCTGATTTACTATTGTTTCTATATATATATATGTATATATTTCTTGATTTACTAGGCAACAATATGTTTTCACACGTTTTCCTTCATATGTTTTCCTTCCAATCCACTGAAAAATCCAACCATCCCAGCTGCCAATCCCAGCAGGTATGGCAAGTTGGCCACTTGGAGCCTGCACATCTCCAGCTTTGAAGGCGGTCTTCATGCATTTGCTCATTGAAATTTATGCGATGTTCTGCGAAATGAAGTGGGGGGGCACACAGTCTCGTCAAACTACAAATCAAACTATATAACCTCTAGACTTCCAAGTAACGTTTTTGGCTTTGAAGCTATTTGGCAATGTCATGTGTCTTACTTGCAAAGCCAACGTGTTGATAGTTGAAGAGTGAATAAGCAAGGAAAAACCATCAACCAACTTGTCTCAGCAAACTCGCTGTAACAGGATATGTTTCACTTACATAGCATTCCGGATGCTACGTCAAGCCACAAACACAACAACAATGAGGCGTCTCTGTCATTTCCGTTTCCATCTCAAAGTTTCACCTCAAGCACATGGTTTTGGGGATCGCTGCCATTGTCACCATCAATGATTTTGATATTTCAAGTTTGTAGGTGACTACAATCTAGCCACAAAAATGGTTTACCTTCAGGAAACCATCAATTTGACGGCCTGAATTATCAGCTTTGGCATTGATTATACCAACTATGTAACTATTTGTTTGCGACTTACCCTCCGGCAATCAAACGTGGCAATGGGAACACCCCTACAAGTGGAACTTTCTAGCTTGGAAAATCATCTATACTGTGGATTCTCCAGCCATGTTTGATTTCCAGAGGGTAATCCTCATTTTCTTGTCAAAAATTGGGTTGAACCACTCGATTCTTGGTGAAGAACCACGGGATTTCCTTGACTCAGATGGCCGGAAAGCGCTGACGCCAGGCTTATCAAGTCCGGGTGGTGGGTGCAGATTCCTCTCCCAACGGCACCGGGTCACCGTGTTCGCCCGGAAGCCGGGCCATGAGTGAGGATCCTTCCTCAGCAGATGCTTGGCCTTGAACCCTTTAAAGGGACCTTTGAATAGCTGGTGGATACCTATGACGTAGGGGAAAAACCCATGGAAAAACCAATAAATCCCATGGGTTAGATCCTCCCTATGAGCACTGCCTTTTTTTGGGGGGGAAACTATGGGAAACTCCATTTTCCGGCAGGATGTGAGCAGCACTTGTACCCCTTCATAAACGATCCGGGGACTTGTGGCATCTATGTTTTAATATGGAGGTTTCCTAAAATGGGGGGTACTCCCAAATCATCCAAGTAATTAGACCATTTTAGTATTGAAACCAATGGTGATGTTTTTATCCCCCATTTTAAGAAACACCCGTATGTTTCTGATCGTTTGTTACTTCAGAAAGATGACCCGTTCTCTCCATCCCATGATTCGAAGTTTGGTGGATGTGTTGAGGAACCTTGTTTTCCAGGGTATTGAAACCACACACTGATTTCAAATATGTTTTATTTTAATGAGGATTTTCCAGTGAATATTAGAATTTCTATCTGTGAATATTGGTTTCCAGGGTATTTTCAATCCTAATTGCGATGATGAAGCCAACTGACAAATAATGTTCAGGGCGGCTCTGCTGCATCCAGGATGACATCAGCCGTACTCCTTCGCCGGAACCAACTGCGCGAGGTGCCGTTTGGTCAAAATGGGGAGTTCACCAAGACGAATTGAGATTGAACCAGCAAGAAATTGGGATTGAACATGATTCAACATGATTTACCATGATTAATGAACTTGATCTTGAATGAGAATTCACCAACACTTCAATTGACATTGATAGTGTGGAGGCATCAGCGTGGCCAAGCAGCAGCTGGGTGAATTGCTGGAGATTTGGAAGTCCACTCGAGGCTCCAATGAGCCCATCCAAGCGCCGCTGGACCTGGATGGAGCCGCCTATAGATGTATAGCAACCTCCAAAAAAATATCAAAAAAGATAGAAGTTAAAAGTAAAGTCCCATTAAAACAGTGATGATGTATAGTTTTCTATCTTTTTTTGGGGGGTTACTATATATACAGACATGCCAGCATTCCTACTTGACCTGCAAATTAAATTTAATTAACCAGTTTTTAAACTCTAGGGCACCACCTTGTAGGTATGTTAAACAACGATAATGGATGATGCATAAAAATGGTACACCAAAGCGGCTCCCAAATGTATTCACCAAAACTTCCCCACCACACGGTGAATGGAATCCTGAAAAATTGCTCGGTTTGAAAATTTGGAACCTCATTGAGAAAGGATGAAAAAAGTAGCCTTTCTTGCTCGATTCGACTTGTTTTGATTTCGCATGTGCCACTATGTATACATATATATATATACATACAATACATAATTATTTTTATAATACATGTCCACTGCCATCCGACTTACATATTTCATGTTTTTTCTTTCCCGCTCCTTCCGAGGAATGAAACGCAGTGCATTGAAAAGATCTTTTTCGAGACCATGCCTGCAGAGAGGGTGAAGATCGTTGAGAACCTCGCTGCAGACCCGGAAGATGTGTCTGCTAAGGTAGCTATAGGTAGCTGTGATCCCTGGGCAAATTGTGACGACCTCACGTCGCGACCTCACCATAGATGATGGTTACTAGGGATAGTTATTCCATGTTATTCCAATATAGCCACACTTTTGAGGTCAGTGAAATATTGTAATTTACCCAGATACTTCTCCAGAAACTCTCCTCTAGTCTCGCAAGTTCTTTATTGTCCTTTCGACTCAAGTCGTGACAGAAATTTGACCGAAACGATTTGATTCTTCCCAGGATGAAACGGGTGTTGCAACCGAGCCTACTCCGGCGATTTGTGGCAGAGGAACAGGAGACCGCAGCAGATCGACTTCAGGGATCATCCAAGGATACCCTCATGCAGCATAAATGTGGAGAAGCCACTATTTGTGGACCATTTTCCACGGGAAACCATGGGTTCTCCACATCGATGTTAGTTTACCCCAGGGTACATGATACCACGTATGCCGAAGCAGTTGCCCGTTTTTCCATGGTGTAGGAATCCATTGCGAAGCAGAAGACTGAGCGAAAGACATTCAAGCAGTTCATGCTGATGCATGGAACACGCTGGGACCGCGGCAATACAACGGGGGTGGCTCCGGATGGGATGCATAGAGATGCATAGAGTGTTTCAGCTTGATGATCCCAGTGGGCAAATATCTTAGGGATGGCTTGCTGAATCATGAAGAGGGTTCTATTGTTAGATGCTTGTATAAAATTAATATAAATTGATCATGAAGTATTCCAATGACAATTATGCAATCATTTGTAGAGCATACAGCATACAGCATCCAGTAAAGCCAACGAATGATGGTGGGCAGTGGGTTTTTCATTATTTCAGCAGATGAAGGGATATCGATCAGTAGATATACCATGATATACCATCTACCTCAGAGAGGTGGAATCCATCACGACCCCACAAAGCCATATGCACTCATACATTGTTCCTATGTTCCCTGACTCAGACGTGTAAAATTATTAAAATCGAAACTCACTGTTTTGAATGGTGCAATGGTCACGGTATTTCAGAAAGTTCAAGCAGATCTCAAGAGAAAACTGGACAGTGAAGCTGCGACCGCAGGACTATGCGCCACTGATCTTGGAGAATGGCTTGGACCCTGGCTGCGGGCACTTGACCAAGGGAACTTGGCTTGGAGGCAGGGTCCGATGGGCTGCAACTACCTGGTGATTTTGGTGAAGAGCAGACCTTTTGTTTTTTTTTTTTGCATCAACACAAACAGGCTGATTGCAACATATAAAATAGTATATGTTATAGTGTTTTATATATATATATAAATACTACATCTTATTATTGATTAATTTCGGCACAACCATGTTTGTCAGTGTGTCCCGATTCTTTTTTTGGGCAGCGGCTGGGCTTCTGCTTCGCGGCTTCCGATATGATCTCTCAGAAACTGAGCTTCCAACGTTGTGTAATCATTTTGGGTCTGTCCAAACATGGACCCAAAAAAAAGAGGAGGCCCCAAAAAGTTGGAACAAATGATAAAAAGCAACATGGGAGTTGGGATCATTATCCAATCCGACAGACCTTATACAACAACTGGCTCCCCTTGGTAGATATCCTCATCAAGGGGCTATCTCGTCGACCTCACCCACGATGTTGGCGGTGGAATCCCCGACATCAAAATTCAGGGATTTATGGAACATATAATTAAAAAAAAAACCAGCCCGCAGTTCGAAAGTACATCATATATCAAGATATATTAAGATATATCAAGATATATCAAGATATATCAAGATATATCAAGATATATCAAGATATATCAAGATATATCAAGTCTCAAATGTAGAGGCTTGAGATGCCAACGGCGTGCCAGGCATTGCCGAAAAGGCACACTCCTACGCGGCCAAGGGACCAGGACGCCTCACACAAAAGTGGTGTTCTACTGGTCAATAGTCAGTCATCTAAAATCACCATTTAATGATATTCAATATTCAATGCATCTAAAATCATCTCAAATACCCATTTATGATAAATCTGGTGCCCAAAATTGCAAACTCGGTGTGGCTGTTGGTTTATAAACCTCGTTAACTACGTTGATGTGATATCTATGTATCCACTCTTAACCCTACTTAATCTAGTTACTTGCACGAACTTCGCTAGGGGTCAGTTTTAGATACCTGCTGGGAATCGGCACCACAAAACTCATCGTTGATTTCGGCCCCGAAGATGCCACAGAATGACATCCATTGGAAAAAAATTGGACATGGCAATCGGAATAAGGCATGGCCAATGGAAATCCTTCGTTTTCAATCCTAACACTTCATCTAAACAATTCTAGAAATACAACACACCACATATATATATATATTATATACACATGTATATGTACACGTATACAGACGCATCCATGTTTTCTGCATCATGTTTCAAGATTTTGCCGACATGCCCATCTCCAGAGGATTAGTTCGCGGAGAGGGGGATTTCTACCCCCTTTTTCCAGGACCTGAAGCGAATCAAGATGGAGATCGCTTGTTTCCTGTCGTGGGGGCCACCGTGGGGGCCACCGTGGAGCACCATGGGCCACTTTTGATCTACTGGGTAAATTTGGTAGTTTTGTGGCCGATCTGATTGTCATAGAATGGCAGTAACAATATAAATACTGTATAGATTAGTATGGTGTTAATAATGTACTGGCTGAGGAGCTAAAGGTACTTGGGTCCATGCAGTGCTGTGCTTTGCTGCCAGTTTCCAGCTGGTTCTTTCACCCCATTGAAGTAGAAGATAGCCGTAGTATGTCTTATAGTGATTGGAACATTTGCAATCCAGTTGATAGCCGGGATATGGGCAGGCTTGATTGTTTTCAGCTGGTTCCCACAAGACAACGGACAGAAACTCCCATGCGAGTAAAACTTATTGTTTTCCGAAGGCAACACACCAAGTTCAAAAGAAGTGCTTGAAGGGAATATGTTGCAGGAATTCCCAGTACCTGTTTGAGGGAAAAGAACATTGTAAAATCATGTACCTTAGGGAAATTCATATGGACAACCCATGATGTCCCCATGAAACGATCAAAAGAATGGTGGACTGTCCATGTCTATTGACTAGTGAACGGTGAAAAACCATGGTTAGTTTCCAGATCTTCCTTGGTTTTCCTCAGAAAGATGTGTGGTCCTCGAACTGAGGTTCGCTTTGTTCATCGTGGCAGCTGTACCAGATTTGATGGACGGTACCTGGACCATATTCATCCAGGATTCCCATTGATGAATGACCATACCCCATGAATCACATGTAACTTGACC
Source organism: Symbiodinium sp. clade C Y103 (assembly GCA_003297045.1). Classification (NCBI taxonomy): domain Eukaryota; class Dinophyceae; order Suessiales; family Symbiodiniaceae; genus Cladocopium; species Cladocopium sp. clade C. The sequence goes on along the minus strand of BGPT01000616.1, from coordinate 137,002 downwards.
TTGGTACATATCAAGTTGGCTATGATACTATATAAACATATATAAACAAAAATTAAACAAATAGATGTACATATAATATATATATATAAGTCACAATATATCCTCATGATTATCTTTAATTTCTCTCCCATTAGATCACCATTGGTGTTGGATTTCCAGGGTTTCCCCAAATTATCAAAGCCATGTCTTGATGGTCCATGGCCATGGGATTACATGGGTTTGATTGAAAGTTGAGTATCCCGCATCCAACTTGTGGCTGATAATAATGTTCCCTGTGGAAATAACGATTGTGTTATATACCCAATTTTCAATCATACCCAACTATCGTATCAAGTTGGTGATACATCTCTAGTATTGTCCTTGTGAAATATCTCATATATATATATATATGGATAAATTACACTGACCTCACTGCGAGTTAATAGGGATACCTCTCCCAAATTAGGCCTTAATACAGCTTACCCAGATGTATATCCACGTATATATATATATATATACATTATAAATGACAATATATCACAATAGCAAGAATTGTAATAGTTGATGGACTATCTCATATATATATATATATACACATACACCTAGACCCTGCAAATACCCCCAAAAAACCCTTGAGAGACCAAAAAACCGAGGTGATGACGAGCGCTCCTTCGGTGTGTGGCGCATGCAATCGGGGAAGCGAATGTACACCGCGTACCACGTGCCACGGTGAAACCGATGAACGAAAGGGGGAAGAGATGGGGCTTCAGCGGCTTCAACCGACAAAAATTGCGTTGAACTATCCAAAAATGTCGTATAAACTAAAAAAAACAACCATTTAATGGAAATATGGCGGGGATGTAACCAATACAATAATTGTTGTTGTTTGTCCAAAAATGGTGGATTGAGCCTAAATTGCAATTTTGAATTGGGAAAGTGATGGTGAACCGAAAGAAATTGGGTGCCTTGTATCCAATTAAACACAAATATAGAGAGTTGAGTGAAGCATGGAAATATTGGGAGAACAATAGTTCATCCTAGTAAATAAACAACAGGCATTTAACCATTGTTTTCCTTTATTGGGGGGATGAACATTCAGAACTTTTCAGAACGGTCAGTTATTTTGGTGTGAAAACCAAGGCAGCAGGAAGGAACTGATCCATGATTTTTGCAGCCCGCAGGCTGTCCATGGCAGATATCCCTTCAGCTGATAGTTGCCAAAAGAGCGCTAGTGTCGCTCAGCTCGTCTTACTTGTATTCCCTCCTATTTGGAGGATCATCGCAGTAAGTGGCTCATAACACTACTTAGTTAGATATATAGTAAGTCAACCATTTCCGTTTTATTTTTTCATTTATAGCTGGGGAGGCTAGAAACGGTTACAAAGCAGTTGCTATTTAAACCCTTATCACTCCACCACACACCATTCAAATCCTATCCAAGCCATAGCAAAAGCGAGTAAAACCCCAAAAACCCTCATTAAGCCCCGTTGTTGATGGTCAGGTATCTAATCAATTACCTATAGTACCACATATATATATATATATATACTCGTAAGTATATATATATATATACATATTATAATATATATCTATCTATATATATATATATATATTGATACATATATTGACCAGTCATTCACCACAGTGTATTTTTCCGTGGACATCCTCCAGCAGCTGTCCTTCCACCCAGGTGGTCTACAGTGCCCCCATGGACATCCGTCGCAAGCGGCCCGTGATGGAGGTGCGGAAGAATAAGGCCACGATGCTCAGAAAACAGCGCCTCGGCTGGAAGAAATGGCACATCTCACCCCCAAGCATGGCTATTTGAGACCGAAAATGATGATTCACCAGTGACGATTAGTGACATCAATGTATAAACGTATATGAAATTATGGGGACTTAGTTTCATCACTGAGAGTTATATTAATGAGTTCCCACTTATCACATTTAAGTGACTTAGCCCTAATTAGTAACCTAACACTAGGTTGCTAACACTGAATGGAGACTTTGTGGGATTTGTGGGATGATCCTCAGTTCGGTGGCTGGTGAAGATGTGATTTCAGCGACACGGCTGATGAACATGGTTGAACATGTCTAATTTGGTAAACCCTAAACCCTATCCGGAATTAGAATGGTTGGTTATTGATGGGATGGTTTATTGTTGGTTTTTCCGATTTACCACAATCAGTCTAACTTTCGGTAGCAAGTGGTAAAATTTGAGTGAAGCAAAAGTCAGTGGTGATGAAATGAACAACGATGAGGATGTCAGAAGCTGAAAGGGCTGTCAGCTTGATTTAATCTGTTTGACTGAAATGACTTGTAGATCGGGTGGTACAATCCCTCCAAGCCATACTTGTACGATATAGTTGTGTCATCATGAGTCAGAATAGATGTCCTTTTCCAACTGCTTGGTTAACTTCACGATTAAACAACTGGGAAACCCATGGTCAGCCCTCGTTTTTCAAAGCGCTTTCAGTAAATGATTGCAAATCGGTATGGTTCAGTATGAGAAACCCCAAATGGATTGTGTTTGTATATGGGTATGGCTCAAAATTATTAACCCTATGATTGGTTGGTTTATATGAATTTCCCATTAAAAATGACCATTTTTGGTACCATAATTTTGAGCCATAGCCATATGTTTGTATATTCTTTGAAATATGTTGAAAATGACGAAAACCTTTGCCGTTTTTCACCTTTCAACTGACCTCCATGGCGCTTTTTTGTCAATGACACGCCCACTGTACTGAGGAGCCTGGACGGGATCGAAACTCGGTGTTTGGGGTGGGAAGGGCATGGCCGGTCTGAACCATGGGGATGTAACACTGTAGAACATTGTAGAACTGTGGAATGACAAGTTGAGTGGAACATATGATGATTATCTGCAGTATCCTATTTTGTGTAATCTCCAGTTGTATCTAATCATACCCTATATGTTCAGGGTCTGAACCCACGTGAAGTGGACCAGAAGGTTGTGGATTGAACCAACTGAGGCTTGGATTCGGCCATACTTTCACCAGAAAATGGGAATCCAGTTGGAGCTAAGAGTTCCCCAACCACATGACAGTTGATGATTGATTCTTGGTTGTCCCTGTTCCTTTTACTGTTCTGTTGGTTCACTAATGTTGTATTCCATGTCTACCTGGATTGGATAATGTTCCTTCCAATGGCTATGGGGATGCGGACGGTCCAACCACCACGAGGTTAGAACAGAAAGTTGCCAGTGTACTCACAAAGGTGACAACCAATAGTAATCTAGGGGAAACTAACATACTGTAGATGTGGAAAATACACCATTGGTAGACCATTTTCCTAAGGAAAGCATGGGTTTTCCACATCCATGTAAGTTTACCCGAGGTTATCCAATAATATGTGTGTTCTTCATTAGCCATTCACAACGATCTTTCTTATATCAATCATTCAAACATTGTTGGTCGGATGTGGTACCTTTGGCACTTGCAGGGATCACGCATAATTAGTAAGTGGGTTTGGGCCAACAGGACCAACATCCTGCAAGTAGTTGGGAGCCTGACACCCACCAAACCAACCGATGTGATAGTCATTTTGAATAGTATGAAGTATGAACTATCCAATTTTGGGCTACTCGATCAATTGTACCCATCCCAGATTCCTCATAAGTTCCAGTTTAAGGTGTTTAAGTCCCTTGAAGATCCTTTCAACATTACCATTTGCAGGATTTTTGTGTATTCCTACCAGATTCACTAGTGACCTGCTCAAGCACCTTTCTAGGAGAACATCCCAGCAGCTCCGCCGTCGCCCACGGGCAGCAAGTCACCTCGAACTCGAAGTGCCAGCCCCCCGCGCGGCCGCGAAGACCGATTGCCCATCACGCTTGGAAATCAAAGTGTCTTGGGTTGCGAGTCGGACCACGTTCCGGAAAAACTCCAAAAACATCCAAAAACGTGGTTTTCTTGTCGTAAGAAGCATATCAGTTTTCTAATAGAGTGTCCTTTTAACATATCCATATTCATACATATATATATATATATCAGATGTGTTATGCTCAAAATGCAGTTTTCTCGGGTAAAATATCTTAAACCAGACGTGTTTTCTCATGTCCAGATGGATATGTTTCCTCTTAAACTATCCATGGCCATTTCAGGTTCCCAAACTGGAGGTACTGTACCATATAAAACCGTATTTGGGGGGCATATCCCCTTTACATAGTCCTTACATAATTTTACATAATTTACATACACCTTGTATGTGGTAGGTACCCCCAATTTACTTTCTTGAAACGGCCACTGAAAATGGTTGCAAAACATGGCAAAACAACATGTTTATGGGTACTTTGGGGGGTCTAGGTAGATGGAGATATATTTCCTCTTGAAATGGAGCAGGTGGTATAATTATATGTTTTCCAAACTATTGGATATGTGATCCAATATGTGATCCATATTACCCTGTGGTAAACTAACATAACTATGGAAAATGACAATTTTTAATGGGAAAATCCACTATAAAATGGCCATTTTCAATAGCTATGTTAAATTACCAGAGGGTATATGCTATCGAATAATTTCTTCTTGAAAAACTCTGCAGGTAATCTGAGCCCTGACGTGGCCACAAGCAGCTGGCCCCTCTGTCCTCGTCCAGTGGATGCGCGGGTGGCGGCCACCTCACCTGCGCTGAAGGCGGCAACAACGGGAGTTCACCACGAAAAGGTTGGATTTCACCAAGAAACATCGGACTTGTACCAGAAAAAGGCGGGATTTCACCGAGAAAAATCGGGATTTCACTAAAAAAAAATGGGATTTCATCAAGAAAAAGCGGGATTTCACCGAGAAAAGTCGAGATTTAACCAACAGTAACACAAATTGGAAACTTGGGATATAATGGAATATGTACAGGATATGTAACGAACATTTCCCAACTCAGTAAGCTGGATGCGACACCTGAAAATGGGATACCCAATTTTTAGATGCAATTGTCCTAACGAAAATGATGATGAACCAGTGCATGGAATGGGGTAACCAATTTTCAGTCAGATTAGAGTTTGACTAAGAGACAAGGGCAGACTGCTGTTTGATGATCCAGTGACTCAAAAAACAATCGGTGTGATGCTCTTTTGATTTGTCGCCAGGACATTTTTTGTGTATCATATTGCGATGGTGATACATTTGGATGTGCATGATCTGGAACCTCACTATGGCTCCACCATAGATGCGGACAAGTGAGTTTGAGTTGTACACACATGAAAAAACCATTGGATCAAACGGCAAAAGTGACAGGCCGTTTGTGGGTCCACCGATAACCTGAAGCTGGGACTAATGACATTATCACTCTAAAGTGAAGGATCCCTTTATGGGGGAATATGGGGGAATCTTCTTCATCATGCACAACAGGTTTATGGAAGTTCCTCCGTAAACCAGATGGTGGTGTTTGAAAGCCACTGTAAATTTGGGCCCGAAACAAAATAGGTACGTTGGTTTATAAACTAGGCTGTGACTCTTGAAGGGTTGAAAATCTGGATATCGAATGATATTGACAGTTGGATTGGTGAATATAGACCAACTCTTTTAGGGGCTCCAGGGCTTTGGGATACTTGATTTCCCAAGTTATCATTTGGTAAACAAACGTGGTATTGGAGAATCACACATGTGCACTCGAGTTCTTCAAAAGAAACTGAGGGCTTGCCATTTCCAGCTTAGACTACCAGTTAGACCCTATAGATTGATAAAATGAACAGCACAAGTGCTGTTTGGAAGCAGTTTCCCTCTATATTGTCATTGCGGGGTTTAATTTTTCAAAGTTGGGCTGGTCCCGATGTTTGTTGGTTGATAAAATCACAATGTTTGATGGTTAAATCAACCTTTCTGTTGATTGCAGCACCATGTTTGATGGTGAAACACTAATTGTTGTTGGTTGAATCACCGTGTGTTTTGCTTAAATCACATTTTTTCCGGTCCAAAACCAACTTTTTGCCCTGTCATGGCAGGTCTTCCAGCCCCCACGTGCTGCCACCGCAGAATCCAGCTCGAACTCACCGGTGAAGCGCAGGAGGGGGCTACGGGGGCACAGACATTGCAGTAAAACTACCCAGCAGTTTGGGGGTTTCCAAAGGATAGGTAAGTTGGTTTATAAATATGTAAAACTAGAATGAATCTGGATGAAGTATGATTACCTCACGTCGTGACGTCATTAGAATGCTGCTTAGTAAGGGGAATCAACCCCAAGCGGTCTTATTTCGGCTATGTTCGCAATTCATGAACCAGTTGGGGAATTTACTGGGATCTGGGAGGTTGTTTTTGGATTTTGATGTAAAGCCATCTCAAGAAAATCCAAGTTCATGGTTCTATCCCTGCAAAATTTGCATCAAAGAATATGATATACAGTATTTGTAGTGGATAAACACCATTTTTTCCTACACCCTAAGTAGCAGGGTACCGCTTGGGGTTTGATTCATAGCTGGGCTATTTGGCCAATCATTCTGCATGGCCTGAAGATGCATCGCATTTCTCAGGGGTAATGGGACCCAGTTCCTCATCAATGAGTCTAGTCCACTTTTAAGATCTCATGATGATTATTAGCAATCCCCAAAAATATGGTTAAATGTAGTCTATCACTATAGAAGAGTTTGGTAGGAATGTCCTTTTCTATCTTTTTGGAGGATATTTTGGAGGATAGTTCCTAGTGAGTTAGTGACCTTCCAGGCTTGAGGTTCCAACTGACGAAGCCGTGCTGCAAGGAGTTCGGCCGATGTGGCAACTTTCGAAAATCGCTTGTCTCCGATGATGGGTCAGACATCTCCCAGCCTGAATCTTGGCGGAATATCTAGGGAATATCTATATATATATATAGAATATCAATGGAATATCTATCTAATTACAGAATATCTCGGCAGTTGTTGAAATAAATGGTTGCAACACTTTGTGTCTCTCTGACAATGGCGTATACCCCCAAGAGCAAAAAAGTAGGGAAAATGATGATGCTTAATCAGTGGAGTTAGGGTCCCCATGTTCGGACAAACCAATGCGATTGACTAGGTGATTGTGCATTGTCGTTGTTTTTTCCACGAAAGAAACCAAGTTCTACCAAGGGTTGCAACTCTTTACATGAAGACATGACAAATCTGGAGAGATCGTCTGAAACATGGGTAGAATCACTTGCCACGGACGAGATGTCCCAGTCATTCAATTTGAGATGTCCCATGATGGTGGGACGAAACTGCTGATCGAAAGGCTGCCCGAGAACTGGGACTGCCGTTTCAAGTATTGTCAAGAAATTCATGTTCCCTCTAAGATGAGATTCCCCATCCGAAACACGGCTTGTTTCCTTTTAATCTCCCTAGACTCCCTAGACCCTCCAAATACCCCCCAACAAATTGGTTCAAGTACTAAAATGATGGGGTAAAACCACCAATAACCACCATTTTTTTCTGGGGTAAACCACCCTTTTCTGGCCACAAAACGGAGAGTCTACGTCCCTCCTTTGACCTCCAGGAAGGTGAAGACCAGCGAGGCACCTCCGCGGCCCAAGCTGCTGAAGGACACGAAGGCGGCGGAGGCGAAGGCGGCGGAGGCAAAGGCGGCAGCGGAGGAGAAGGCCATGGAGTTGGTGAAGGAAAAGGAAAAGGAGATGCTGGGGGAATGGGGATGGGTTAGTATGAAATTGGATGTGTGTGTGTGTGTGAGTTTTTTTTTCGCTATCTATACATAAATCTATATAGTTAAATCTATATAGTATAATAGTATATATGATATACACTATCATATGATAGTATTTTGTAAAATAGTATATTATAGACTGTTCTTTCCTATAGTATATTATAATACATTATAATAGTATTGTAGTAAAAAAAACAAAAACAATTGTGCTATGAGATGCTATGAATATTAGATAGAGTTATAAAGTATTTTGGTACGATATTGGTATCTGATGGACTACATTATAGTATTGGTATGTATTGGTATTAGTATTATGCTTTCATAGACCTTATAGCATTATATAGTATTCCTATTGGTGTAAAGAGTAGGATCAGTATTGGTATTAATTTGAGATGTGGGACTAGGATTGCGAGGGATGATGATGGGAGAGCAATCAAAAAGAGGGCTGAGGAAAATAGGGATGGGAAGTGGGGATGTTGAGTTTGGTGTCATGGGTTATTTGTGCTATCCTGTTTTGAGTAAGATTTCCGGGAACTGAAAAGCTGGGATGTTGAGGATGCGCTGGGCTGAAAATGGCTTTACAAGTAGCATCGAAACGGATTCACGGATTCGTGAAGTGCTTCGAAATGCCTATAACTACAACCAACCATGGGCACAACCAATGGTGGGATAGGACATGGGGGATGGGGAGCACAAAGAATGGGAACGAGATCGGGATACAACCAATGGATAAATCTTGGTTTGGTCGGTTCTGTTTGATTAATTTGTAGCTGTGAATGGCAGAATATCAACTCATATCAGTCCATAAACTTTAGACACACTACAAGTTCACGGTTCTTTAACCCCGTGTTCATTGTTCATTGTCATATTTGCCTAAGGTTGTTTTGGCCCACGGTAGCTAAGATAAACCGTGGTTTGCTCCGCGACTCCGTGTGGGCCAGAGGTTACGGCATTTCTTGATCCATAGAATTCAGTTGTTTTGGGTTTTTGGTTTTGCCCAAAATGGGTAACATGCCAAAGAAATGTTTTTTCTTTAGATTGGAAAACATCAAGATTTTTACCTCTTTCCAGAATTGGTTTTGATATTTTTTTGTCAGGAAGCCCCTATACTTAGTTTGGGAAAAAACATGGCTTCCTGTAGATGTTCCAACCAGTTCATCGACCTTGGCAATTTTGGGGTACCCCATTGACAGGCATAGTGGGATAAATTGGGTATGCACCCCAAAACTGAGATGGTTGATACTGTGAAGTCTAAAAAGTCACCAAAATCTATGGTCCACCTTGGGTCTTACATTTTGATGGATGTTGCCACAATTATCCTGTAGATCTCGGTGTGTATGAAAATAGGATGTCCAAAAATCCGACACACCCCCATATAATCATATATATATATATACATATACACATATATGATATTGTATAATATTATCCCCATCAACCAGATCTATGTGCTTTGGGCGCCTTCTTGCACCATGTTTCTGTAGATGTTCCCTGTTGATTTCTTCATTCTCAGACAAAACGATGTCATGTCCATGTGTTTGATGTTGAATTCATGTGACTATTTCTTAGACCCAGTGAAATCCCTTTTTTTTGCTGTAAAAACCTTGATTCGATGGAACAATGGATCCAATTGTTGTGTTGCTGGAAGATCCCCTGAATGTTCGAAGGAATGCCAACTTTTTCCTGGGGAAAAAAAAAACGGATCTTCATATAATTTCCTATTGGAAGCTGTTTTTTTTTGACCAGGACCGTGGCTCCTTTGCTGCTGCAGACAGCTGGGAAGTTCAGCTGGATCAAGGATGGGATTCCTCTCTCCGCTGGTGCATCGGTGAAAAAATCCCCAGGAATGGAGTAGTGATGGAGTTACCTAATGAACATGGGGAGTTACCCTCTGGTAATTTAACATAGCTATTGAAAATGGTCCATTTCTCGTTGATTTACCTAGTTATAAAATGGTGATTTTCCAGTTCGCAAACTGTTAGTTTACCAGAGGGTAATCCACGTTCATCCACCAGGTTTGAACTTTGTTGGAGTGAAAAGTGTTGAGTCTTGTTTAGCAATCTAGTTTTGAAACGGGGGACAAACAACCAATGAAAATGGGGAGCTAATCAACCAACTCGGGGGATCCAAAGATCAGTAGAAATGATACAGTACGGGCCCTGAGTACGGGAAGGACATGACGCGCCCTGGTAATTTGGCAATGGGAATTCATTTTGGGCTTATCAGATTTGAATCGAATTGCAAACAGATATGAATCTGGCTGAATTATCATTACCACACTGTGAAATCATTCCCAAATAGCTTTATTTTCAGATAAATGGATATGGCTAGAAAATGGCTTCATGGGTTGGGCAGGTGAAACATGTCAAAGAGAATAGATTGCCTCCAGTGCGAGGCGAAATATCTGGCAATGGCTATCTCATTTGAGGCAACTAGCCAGGGTATTTTTCGAAGAGTTGGAGTGGTTGCTTCAATGGATTGGTTGAGGGGGACAATTCTTTGCTTGAATTCCTACTTGGTGCCGTTGGGGTTTGGGTATAACTATGTATAGCATTGTATAGCATTGTAGAGCTGTATAACTACGGCAATATCCTCCATTGGGAGATAACCCCTACAACTATGGTGAAACAGATTTCACTGGAAGCCCATGGTTTGGGACTGAAATGGCTGCAAATTGTGTGAAAGAATATAGCGCATAGTGGTCTCCCGATTTGAACCGCATTATACTCGTACTATTTAATTGCCTACGGCAAGCCCGCCGGCCATAGGCAATTGGCAGTCTTTTCTTGGGACCTCTGGGACTTGGGTATTGAGCAGCTTGCATTGAGCACTTAATGTGGTATTGGGAGTAGGAGCAGGAGTAGGGGTAGAAGTGCGTAGTAGCAGCAGCAGCAGCAGCACAGCACTACTACTACTACTACTACTACTACCACTACTACTACTACTACTACTACTACTACTACTACTACTACTATTACTACTACTAGTAGGAGGGGGGGGAGGGTTGATTCAGACGAAGCAAAAAGTTGCAGCAGGAGAACAGAGGAACAAGTACAAGCCAAGAACAGAACAGGAACAACACCTTCCAATCNGCAAAAAGTTGCAGCAGGAGAACAGAGGAACAAGTACAAGCCAAGAACAGAACAGGAACAACACCTTCCAATCAGACACGCCGGCAGGCCGGCGGATTACTTCGGAGTTCCCAAATCTTATCCCATTCCGTTGTGTTATTGTTGGTTCGACACCACTTACATTGTGATTGGCTGCCGATTTGCATTCTTGCTGCATCATGTCACCACTTTGCTACTTGGAGGTGACGATTTTTCTTGGAACACTTGTTCGAAACAACTGCGCACTATTTCGAAGAATAGGATCCAGGGAACGTTTACAGAACCCCTCTATAAAAGTATGTTGGTAAAACAATAATAAACCATCCCCTAAATCACCATAAATAGGTGGTATAAACCCTTCCCAAATGGGTGGTTTATTATTGTTTTACCCACATTATTATTTAAGGATAGACACCCTTTCTGTTTGGGGCAAACAGCACGGTTTCCCGGACGACTCCTGCAGGATGGGTCGCCTTCCGTCCGGGAAGCAAGTTCCGTGACGATCCAGGCACTGACCCCGTGAGAAAAGCGACGGTTGATGCGGTGGAATTGCGAAAACCCATCGCAAAATAGTGATTTACGCACATCAAATGGGGGATCTTATGTTGGCTAAGTTGGGTTGTAACTAGAAAAACTAGGATTTATGATGAAATATATATATATATATATCGGACTAGTTTCATGGGGTTATAGACCAACTTAAAGCATTTGGGGGCCCCTTCCTGTATCACATTGGATTACATCTTGGATCTACAGTATTCAAGGGTCATAGATTTTGTTGTCTAGAAAGGCGATGGGAATGGTCCCCCCATCTTGCCCACAACTGGTTTCAACATTGCAATTGTCTGAATCACATTCAACGATAGAATCATATTCAACAATATTCAATGAATTTCAATGATAGAATCTCTTCATGTTCAGGTCCTTTGCTCTGTACCGCAGCTAAATCAACCTGGAACTGGAACTGGATCGGGATTTGAAGCTACTTTCGACTGGATCCTTTCACTAGTCTTTCGACGCGTTTATTCGATGGGGATGACACAAGGAGTGATCTTAAAGGGGAGAAAATGGGGGGTTCCATGAATTGAGGTACCCATGGGTACCCCAAAATGGATGTTGTATCATGGAAGCTCCAATTAAAATGGATGATATGGGGGGTACCCCCATTTTACAAAACCTCAAAACATGTGTTTGATCTCCCTATTCTTATTCGATCTAACTCGACGAATTGTGCACTATGCATCTCTAACCTTTGCGGGCCATTGCACATCCGCCCGGATCCATTCGAACGGCAGGTTACATCCCTATGAGTCACACTATCCATGGTGCTGATATTCTTGCCTCACGCATATATCTAGCCCAAAAGTTTGCGAAGCTGCATGAGTGGTAGATGTATCATGCGTGGATGGCCCAGTGGATGGCATAGATTCATATATCCATGATGCATCCAAGATGCAGGTACCCGTCGGTTCCAGTTCACATGCGGTGCTGTTCCAGCCCGGTGCGCGCCAGGTTCTTCTCAGCGTATTTGTCATGGCAAGCTCGGCGACACAGACGGCCATGATTTGAAGCCAATGGAGTCATGGGTAAGCCGTAGCTGTTGTGGTGCCCACAACATTCTGAATCATTTTTTGTGGTGATGCACTTGTGACATTGAGAAATCCAAGTACCTAGACCTTCCACATACCTAGAAAAATGTAGTAACAATAAGAACTAACACACCCATTATTTTGGGACTCTTACCGATTTTCATGTTAACTTGAAGGGTCTAAGTATATCACTTCAGATTGGACAGTGTATTTTCTGCACTCATTTGGCATTCAAATCTCGGTTCAAAGTTTCAAGGAACCGTCTTGCTGAAGCTATTCCCCAGCTTCCATCCTTTACTCGTGGCCAACTGCACCTGCCCGAGGTTCTGGTATACCTTGGCATTTGATGACAATGGCACCACGGGAAAGCAGAGACCTGGATGGCACAACAGAAATAGCCACTGAAGCCCACCATAAATCAGGATGGTCAGGAAGGGAAGCCGCCCAAAAAATTGTTTATGCCAGGAGGTTTCTCAGTTCTCAACACTCTAAAGACAATGGCCAAATCTTTACATGCACAAAGGCCTTTCACCCTTTCCACTGGGACGTGTGTTTCTTCATGTCAGATGATTTTCCAGTTCAAGTTGGCTATTCCAAATCTGTCAGTTTCGGACACTTCATTTTGCACTATTAGCATCTTGATTGCATTTTACATCCTTCAGAGTCTTTTGTCCCATCCCCAATTCTGGTTAGCTCAGCCCTCAGGATTAACCATTGCACCGGCAAGACACGCCCCTTGCGCCGCGTGGCCGGCTTTCCGGTGCCCACCGTCCCCGCAGCCACCTCCGCGCCCGCAGCTGCGCCTGCGAGTGTCACTTGCGAAGCCGAAACGCCGGGGCATGTGGACCTCGAAGCACTTCACCATGATATGGGTAGCCATATGCTGATTGATATTGGAAAACAGATAAGATTGTGTCTGAAAATAAGGTATCCCTCAAAATGGCTTTGTCAATTGGAAAATGGCCATGAAATGAATCTGAGTGGAATGGGGTACCATGGGGTACCTTATTTTCACTCAATACTATATGCTGCACATATGCTCGATTCACGGATATGTTTGGATGATATTTGTGGATGCATGGCAAATATTGGATAGGTAGGAATGGTATTGGATGATATGATTGGTCGGTGGAAGTAATGATGAAGACGGGATGATTGATATGATTAAGCTTGGATGATATTGGGCAAGAATTGTGGAATAAATGAGACATGCCCTTGAGTTCACTTTTGGGTATACTGATAGATCTCATTCATTTGGGATGACTCCTGCCTATTAAAATGTGTTTATGTGGAAAAATAAAGACACACAATGAAGTAGTCAAGTTGTTTCTTGCAGCAACCGTGTCTTATCGATGTGGGTCTGAAAATAAAATATACCCTCAATAGTTGAACACAGTTTACCCTCTGGTAATTCAACACAGCCATGGAAAATACACGAAAAGGCCATCTTTTATAGCATTTCATAATCTATAAATGGGCCATAGAAACCATAGCCAACTGTGAATTTGTTCAGGAGGATACTTAGTGATTCCCGTAGTTCATGCTAGTTTATCACCACTTTTCCCCATGAAACCACCATTTTCCCATCAGTTTCCCCTCATTTTCCCCATGAGAAACACCGGAAACCCGAGGCCGGAAGCAGCGAGGCCGAGGCCGGGCGCGTCACGAAACATCCACCGCAACCGGCCACCTCAGCGACTCGGTGAAATCGTTGGGGGTTTTCGTGAAACAGCAGGGATTTACCCTCTGGTAATGACTAACGTAGCTATTGAAAATTGCTATTTACAATTGATTTTCCCATGAAAAATGGTGATTCTCCATAGTTATGTTAGTTTACCAGAGGGTATGAGGATTTTGTATGGAGATTTGGATATAGTGGGATTCACATGGATGAACGAAGTTTTGGTCATTGTAAGATAGTGGTGAAATGGTGAAATGTCATGGTGAATTGGGATGTATATTATATATACATATGTATACTTGGGATTAATTTGGATGTAATGGGATTCCTATAGGGGTATAGTGGGATAGCAGATTGTTTTTGTTCAATGATAAATGGTGTTTCTATACGGTTGTTATATACTAAGATTATCTAAGATTAACTCCACTAGTATATATCAGTGGCCATTTCAGGAACTTGTAATTGGCGGTACCTACCATATGTAAGTTCTATATAACGGTTATGTAAGGGGATATACCCCTCAAATATGACTTTACATGGTACCGTACCTCCAGTTTAGGTACCTGAAACGGCCATTGTTTGTATCTCCAACTCACTACTGAAGCGCAGGAGCGGGCGAAAAGGGGGCACAGACGTTGCGTTTTTTGTTTAATCCACCAGGAGTTTGGGGGCTTCCAAAGGATAGATAAGTTGAATTATGTAAAACTAGAATGAATCTCAATGAATTATCATGACCTCACGTCGTGACGTCATTGGAATGCTGATTAGTAAGGGGAATCATCCCCAAGTGGCTTTATTTCAGCCAGAATATGTACATATACATATTATATGAATGTATTGAATGTATACATAACTTTGATATACATATGTATCTACAACGTGGAAAGAACAGCAATAGGCTACAACGAAAAAAATGTAACGACCTCAATGGAAGCTATGATTGATGGTGTTCAGTAAGGGTATCTTGATGCCCGATGGCCTCATGCTGGAGTAGATAGAATATTGGGGTTCCAAAGAATCTCTGAAATAGGAATATGTGTGGAAATTCCATCTTCTACTGTATCTAGTTCAGGGTCATTCTGTAGACTATATATACACGCGTATATGTATATTTATTTGGTTTTTTGGGGTTTAGTAATCATCAAATGGTTTAAACCAAGAGAAAACAGAATGAGATGGGAATTGGTCCATGTCCATTTTGGACCATTGTTTGATAGCCATGTACCCCCTGTATATAGTTGTAAGTAGCAGTCTTATTCGTTGATATATACACTTGATATTTATTATAATTTATTAGTGACTTGACTTAAACTGTATGAAGCGAATCAAATTGATGAGGAACCCTGGGATGCCACCCTTCTTCAACCTGCTCATGTCTCAGGACATTCGGGGAACGAATCAACCAAACGTATCCACACACGGGAATGTGCTTGCCACCCTTACAGCATATAGATGACAGAAGGTTATGACTAAGGACTACTTTGTGAATAGGGATACAATCTGCAATCATTAAAAAAAAACAATCTGCCCGTTGCTTAAGTTCTGGGCACCTTCCACCAAAAAAGCCTCAGTCTTTCTGGGAATAGAATCCCAGAAGACTTGCGCTGGCAAAATGAGGCTGGGAATGGCTTCCCAAACTTGCTGACATCAGCCAACGTGACATTTTGAAGAGGCCAACGCTACGCTCAGGCGGCGTCCGCACTTCATGAAATGAAATCGCGATTCGGATTGTTCCGCGGTGAGTTTCGATCAGATCGGACGCAAAAAGTTTAAGTAGCAATGCAAATCCTATCATTCAAAAATATGTCCAGCAACTTTTTGAAGAGTTGGTTGTGTTGACATTGAGGTTGCCCTTTTGCCTTCAAAAATTGTTTGAAAATAGAGCAGATCTCATTGGAACAGATCGTGGAGAATGCTGCCGTTACGCTCGAGGCAGACAAAGCCCTCGAGTGTTTTTCCGCGCAAAAGGCGCTAGCCACTCTATCCTTGAACATCCTTGCTGGTGTCCACACAAGCATGGACGCCCGTTCTAGTCTTTCAATCATGGAAGAGGCATTGGAACTTTTGACAACTTGTTTGGGAACCTGCATTTCAAAGATGGATGACCACATCTAAATTCCCTCCACTGCTCTGTTTCATTGTCGAGTAAACATCGTGTTATCTTTCAAGTTTCCGGACAGATCCTCAACACTTCGGTAGACTCTGTGTCTCCGAACTCACATCCAACCAGTCTCGTAAGTGGTTTTGCAGAACCGTTGTATGTGAGCAATTCAAGAATACATAGGTTTCGTGTATATGTTGTATATTGTAATTATTGACTCGCAAACATTCTTACTGTTCGATCTTGCGGGGCCTTCCCCCGCTCATTCAACCAATTGGGTGTTTCTCTAAACTGTTGAATTAATTCTTACGTTTCGTATCATTTCTCGATATCTTTGTTTACTCTTGGAAGTTTTTTGCGCAGGTGCCAGCCCTAGAGGTGACAACTTATTGTGCATGCACAATTTCATTTTTCCATTCTTACTAGTCAGTGGGCTGCACACTTGGAATGTACTTTGCGAACAGTCTTTCATTGATTCCTAGTGTTTGGATTTCAAGACAGCAGATGCATCTCCAGGTTTGGAGAAATTCAGAACTATTTGAACGGCCCATGTGTTCTCACAAGTGTATGCATAATTGCTAATCTGGTTTTGGAGGGATGTAAGTTGTTATGAATCATTCATTCACACCGAAGCAATTGCCAGAACTGAGCAAGTTGGAAAAAAAAAGCTGTTTTTGCATCCCATGAGACGAATCAAGAGTCGACAATAAGTGTTCACTTGGGTAGTAAGTTCCAAAAACAATGTGACAAACAAGGGGCCAGCTCATGGAATCTCAGAACAACACTGAACCTTTGAGACATAGATTCGGAAGATCATTTTCCTATCTTATCGAAAATCTTACATGTTTGGACTCCTTCTTCAAAGTTGGGCGTGAATTTATCCAAAAAGCTGCACAGATAGAAGTTTGTTCGCTTTCTCTTCTGTTATTTTCCCCAACCTTGGCTGTTTGTTTAGACCCTTGCAGTCCCTTGGCCAAGAGTTCCTTTCAGATCCTTTCAGACTTCAGGCGACCTCCCGGCTGCAGGGTCGGGCTTGGCAGCCTTAGGCTCCGAGGACAGTCGCGGATGCACGGCTGGTTCACCCATGGCCCTGTTCCTGGATGGATGAGAGCGATGATGATCCAAGGTAGCCCTACACAGACAGGTCTGAGCTGTGGTGAACCAATGGTGAACCAACTTGCACCTAGCTGTGGCTGGAAGCGCAAGCTTTAGCCCATCATTTTCCTCCGATCGACGTAGGCAAAAGACTCAGCCGTGGTCACGTGGGACGGAAGAAGATCTATGGGAATGCCTCGGGTATTGCACCCTAATTGTGGGAGTTGAAAATTCCACAAGAGTTTCCCTTGTTGTATTTTGTCCATTTTTATTCCTGCGTTTACATCCCTGGAAGAGCAGATTTCATGAGCCGTCAGCCACGTCATATAATGGACTTTCCTGAGCCGTTGAGCTATGTTGACCACTGAAGTTTGCACACCAATTACGCCAGAGTATGCTTATATGAATGGCCCCTGGAACTAAGCATCGCTAGACCAAGTTTGATCACCCACCCAAAAATGTTGCAACCATGGCTGTTCAAGCACCGGCCGCGCCCAACGCGCTGGCCACCGGGGCTGCAACAGGTTGGCTTGAGAGGCAGCGGCTTGGTACTCAAAATGGAAGGTGGAGCCACAAAGCATTAAAAGTCGGCCGATTTACTCACAATTTGTCTTTGTTGTGCCGGATCATTTGGACTTATTCGACCATATTTTTTGTGATTTTGAGGTAACAACAGTTGAAACATATGAAACCTATACAAGAATATATGTATGTATATATATATAATATATGTAAGTTAAGTAAGAATATATATATATATATGATATATTATATGTATAGCATATTCAAACTCTGGCTGTGGGCAGTCCTGAAATATCTTGAAACCTCATATTGCTGGATCTCCGTTTGAAATCCGACCTAGGCATTCCATAAACATGGCATTGCTGGACGCTTCGACCAAACCTGCTGCGAAAAATCTGGACGCTTTGCCCACGCCCAGCCGACGGAGTCGACCCTTGGGCCAGGCCGATGGCTGAGCAGAGCAGTGTTTTTTAAAGTGACCTCAACCTCCATTGGTTGATGATTAGTGATATACTCACCAATAGATTATCTCCATTATGGGCCACGCGAGATCCATCAGATGGGGATGCAACCACCAAGCATGGTCAAAATACAAAATAGTAGACTGAAATGAAATGGCGATTTAGCGATGAAATGGTGGGTGGAAATGGTTGAACGATCCTTCAACTGCGAATATACAGCCAATACAATACAAAAAGCATGCCCCCCCCCCAAACGAAAGCCTGGTTTAGTATTGGAATGTATTGGATCGTTTGATTTGGGAGACCCATGATGATCAAAGAGTGGCATTTCATCAACAAAAATTGGGGTTCAACCCTGGGCAATATCATTGTAGACGAACCATAATAGGGATATACCCTCTGGTAAACTAGCATAGCTATGGAAAATCACCATTTTTCATGGGAAAATCAACTGTTTCAATGGGCCACTTTCAATAAATTAGCAGAGGGTAAACCGGATATGGTTGAGTCTGCAGATTCGATGGCTGCAGCCTCCACCAGGTGGCTGCACCCCGCCGAGGGGGTGCTGCATTCGCGTCAAAGACGCTGGCGAACAGAGACTTGGCGGCAGCTGTCTTCTATGGGTGAAACTCATGCGTGTCCTTGGCATTCATGGGTGTTCCTCGAAGATTTTCCATATCTCTAAATTTGAAGTGTTGTTTAAACATTGTAATACATGTATATCGTACCAAAAGATTGACCCTGGATTGAATTGGAATCACCTTTCTCCACCAAGCGTCACATTGTTAATTGGAGAGGGAATGTTCAAGGGTATCTAGAAGTGCTAGAGTCGTAGCAAACATTTGCAAATTTAGCATATTCCAAGTCTCTCGATTGTCTTGATTGGCTTCTGCATCTGTCTACGTCTACATCGTTTTTGTTTCGAAAGGCATGGACTGACGAAGATTCGCACAATACAGACAAATGCACATGCAGATCGCGGCTAACACCTACAGATGGCACTCTTTTGAGTATTGTAATTTGACATGGCTGTGGAAAATCAGCATTTTTGATAGCTTAAATAATCTAGACATGAGAAACTTTCAAGTTCACAAACTGTTCAATTGCCAGGTATCATACTCTGGATATGTGAGGGTTCTTGTCCACCGCCTTTCCCTTTGGACGCATTGAGGTAGTGGACCCAAGTCCCGACTTGAGGAGACATGAAGAGACCTATTCCATCATTCAAGCATGATGTGACACACACACACACAGATATATGTGATATATAATGGCCAACATCTCGGCACATATTTCCATTGATTTCTCCATTGATTTCTCCCTCCATTTCTCAACCCATTTGCCCCATCCCTCCCCCGCCCCTGTGCATCGAGGCCATCCAGGCCCTAGGCCCCACCAAAGCTCCCCACGTCCCGGTCCCGCCACCGTGGCCACGGCCGGACGCGCGGTGGTGCAGCGCAGCGGCCAGCGGCGGCCCAGCGCTCCCAGCGTGGTGACGGAGCCGTTGGAGCCGAAGGAAAGGAACGGCAGGAGTTTCAAGACGTTTTCGGAAGGATGTGTGCCTGTAACATGGCGGAGAAACCGGTGGTGAGGAGACTCAGGATGATGACTATATGATTGGGGAAGTGTGTCTTACACTTGAGACAGGTGAACCTGCACCACGGAATGATCAGTTTTTCTTTGTTCGAAGCTAGTTTGAACCTGCCCCGGCCGTTGCAGCCCTGCATCAGCATGTCTGACATTCCAACATAGGGTTAGGTCTTTCATGATTTGGGATTGAATCAAAATTGGTATGAACGTGTACGAACCACCGCCAATTAGGCTGCAACCAAAAAGATATGCATCTCATGAATTTGTCAAAACCATGAAGCCGCAAAATTGTTTTGGGAAAATATCAATTAATCTACATGAAACCATTCTGATACCATTGTTTTTCATTGTGTTTTCTTTAATCATTGTGGGGGTTGAACTGTTGATTTTCCCATCATCCAAAGAATCCCGTTGGTACCTCATTGCCCAAGTTCAGGCAGATGCTGGGCACGGCTGTGGTCGAAGCACGTTGCTCCGGAAGAATCCGCTGGATCCTTTCAACATTGAACGCTTTGCGGAGGCGCAAAAGGAGAGTCTTGGACAAATGATCTTCACTGATTGGTGGTTCAAGATAGAATCAAATATTATATCGTTACATATCTATATATAGTCTGCATATATATATATATACACATGGATTATCCTCAAACATGTCTTGAACGTGTTCTTGCGTTTGACAGACATCCCACCAAAAAGTAAAACGATTAGCAGAGGATAGCAGAGGAGCGAAAACCACATATAATGTGTATATATATATATACATACACATACACATCATTGTGTATACTGTATATCATTGTATGTATGTCATTATACTTTTGATGATGATGATGATGATGATGATGATGATGATGATGATGATGATGATGATGATGCCAATTCATGGTGCCAATTGACCATACAATTTGTTTGGGATGAGTTTAAAGCACTAACCAGTTCAGGATGTACTTGTGATGCAGTCCAGAAGTCCAGCAGGCCATTAAATTCCAGATGGAATGTGAGATGGGAGTCTGAGCAGTCTCAAAACCACATGGCAGCTTCGGATACACGCGGATCATTGCTGTTTGTTATAACGTTGTTCATCAGAAAGAGGCATTGGCAAAGTTGCTAGACATTTCTTATCTTTTCGACAGCAGAGCACCAACAGGCACAAGAACAGCAACCAGGCCTGATGTGCAGTCATTTTGGATTAATCTTGTGAAACACATGTTTAGGTTTTGTCGGCACCTTGTGTTACATCGGTCATTAGTTGAAGGTTGGTCCTGGTTTGAATGTGGAGTTATGCCGGTTGGAAATCTTTATACTGGGTACATATACACACATATACATATATATACTAATAGTAATTATAACTATAATTATATATATATATGTATTCGTATTTATTATCCCCCTTTTGCTGATGGAAAAGTTCCTTCAGAAAGTTATGGTGAGAGGATGTTTGTACTCAGCTGCTGGAGTCGCTACTGATGGTGAAAGATGGAGCGCAGTCAAGTCAGGTTCAACAAAATGAGACCGTCAGCCGTGAAGGGTCCATGCTTCTAAATCTATCATTTGATGGTGTGTGCCCTACCATCAACTTTCAAGGTGAACTAATTTAAATCCCATAAAAAAAACCTCTGTAAATCGTATTAAATCCCTTTAAATCCCTTTAATGAACTCACATGAACTCCCATGAAATCCCACATCCCATCCGCCTAAGGAATGGCACCTTTCATCGAGCTTTAGGCGAGATCCAAAGCGGAAGGACCGTGGACCACCTGCCATTGGATCACGTGCCATTGGATCACTTTAAAGTCAAATGGAGGTGTCCTAAGTCATGGGGGTACCCTCTCATCCATTTTATTTTCGGGTTTTCCGTTGTAACCCATCTAGCTATTGGGGTACCCCTAATTCAGGAAAGCCCCAAATGATCACTGCATTAGCATCACGCTGTTATTTTGTACTATCTTTGGATCATACGTGATAATTGTTTGATCACGTTACCTGTTGGGATACCAGCCACATATGACTGTATGGGGATACCATTGGGATGGTAATTGGGATATAATGGGAGTTAACATCTGGTAATTTAACAGTTTGCCACGGCAAATGGCCCATTTGTAGATGATTTGCCTATTACAAATGGTGATTTGTTCATAGTTATGTATTTTTCATAGCTTTATAACTTTCCTGAAGGGTATTGGCTGACTGGCCCTAAAAGTCAGGCCTAAGACTAGAATTTAGAACCACCCCTGGACAATCCTGAGTGTGATTCCTCAATGTTGTTTGAAGCTGCTGTAATGTCTATGGTACCTCCAAATGCAGTTTAAATATGTGTTGATTGATGAAACAGCAAGTAGTCAGTAGTCCAGCGCGTGATTTCATGCTCAATGGGTATGTTGAGCCACAATTTAGTTCCAAACGCATCTGACCACCATCCAGTTTTACTGCACAGGAAATCCTCTTGTTGGATGTGGTTTGTGACGCTTGGAAAGAGATGCCCAGCCGAGCGCCATGGTGGCCCCACGGGCGCTTGAGGAACCTGATTTTCGGGGACCCCAAGAAATGACTGCTTTGGTGGTTTGAAATATGTTTGACACATGTTTGAATTGTGTTTTATGTTCCTACCGAGCAGTCATTTCATTGATTTTAGGTGACTCAAGGGCTCAACCATGAGATTCAGAAGCGACAGCAATATGGTTGATCCAGATATTACGAAGCTCCCTCACAATCTCCTTGGGACCATTTTCAGGATTCAAACCTCCGGTTGCCAATGGGTTCCATTGGGACCTTTCCTTTTTTTTTGGGTGGCCCAATTTGAGGAACAGCCACACTGTGTTTCGGTCACACTGATGTTTGTATACGCTGGAGCAGTGGATTACAGAGGGGTCCCTAAAAAGATGGAGAAAGTAAGTACTGTAATTCCTCCGACATCTGTTTGACTTCTGGCTGAAAGAGCAAGTCCGTACCAAACAATCAAATGACAAGCATGATAATCATCGATTTCTCCATCCACCTACTGTAATATACAATTCTGTATAATCATGCATGTTTATATACATGGGATAATCATAGAATCATAGAATTCTCTAGCCAGTTTCTATGATGTACAATTCTACCTGTCTCTAGCCCCTTACTGTAATGTAAAATGTGTTTATATAGTTTTATATAATATATATATATATATATGATTATATATATATACTAGATATAAGTGTGTATTGCAATGTACTCCACAATACACACCCATCTGAACTCACGTGATTCTGAGCCGTCCAACTGCGCCAAACGGGATCCCTTCTTGGCTCCCTTCTTAGAAGCTCAGGATCCCATCTCCGCCCTACGTGAAAAACAACATCGAACGGGGCAGTAGCAGCTGGGCCTTTGAGAAATTGGCACCTGGACATGGCCCAAAAAAAGGAAGATGTCACCATCCATTGGGATATCATGGGGATGTACCCCCTGGTAAAGTAACATGGACCCTGAAAATCACCAATTGTTAGTGGAAACTGATCTTCCAACCCCTTTTTTCATGCCAGGGTCTATGTTAATTTACTGGAGAGTACCCAATCATGATCTGGTTGGTTTCAACAAACATTGTTTCTGTTCAACCATCGGAAAGCATGACGAAATGGGAGGATGATCCCAATGACGTGGAAGCATAGAAACTTGACAGTTGAAACTTGAGTATGGGTCAAAATTAAGGACCTTTGGGACCACAGATTTTAGTCTATGTTTAGTATTAACCATCCAATTATTGGGGTACCTAATTTTGACCCATACCCATATAGACTTATAGATTTCATGTCAGCTGGTGGCTTGATATTGTGGTTTGTTTTCTCCATCCGAAAAAGCTCGGATAAGAATCCCCGGAGTGAGGAAAATATTGCAGGGGTTGTTGAAACAACCAATCACTTCAACACCTCTCGGCTGGAATCTACAAGAGATCCAGTCCAATCATGAAGTCCGGGTGCGATGCGCAGTACAATTCCAGTTCTGGGTTTGCAAATCGGCCACTGAACAGAGGTCGGTTGATGCTGGTGTTTCCGCACGTACTTGAGTCTGTTTGAAAATGGGATAAACAACATTGTAACTTTAATGGGAAAACTTATGATGAGCAATGGGATTTTCAGGTTTTTAAGATTTTTGGTACCTAATTTTTCAGACACACCCACTTGGGAATGTTTTTCTTTTCTGAACAAAACATAGTTACCTCACCTGCCGACCTCGCTGAAATTGGTTGTTATTGGAGGAACCAAACCCAAATGGGTTGGTTTCAGGGTTTGTTGAGTAATTTGCCCAGATATTTGTAACACGACACATATTGGAGCCCGCAGAATTCACAAAACACTCAACAAGTGGTGCAACTGCCGTGGCCCTCCATGGTGCATTGCCGCGGCAACCGCGGCAACCGCCACGAGGTATGAATCGGAAGTATGCCATTCGTGCCTCGGCCCCACAATTCACTTCTGAAACATGTCCCGTTTGAGGTACTGGAGCTTGAATTCATGGTGTCTAGTCATAGTCATGGGTCAATATCTAGACAGCATGTACTGCCACTGTATTTTTGATGCTCACCATCAATCGACCAGCTGTTTCAGGGTTCACCAGGGTATCGGTTTGATTCACACCCAAAATTTTGGCCCAAAATGATTGCCAATGTATGCGTCCAAGTTTGACCTGAAAGATATGTGGCATTTTGTCGGAGATGGCGGAACCTTGACATTTGACCTTGCCTGTTCCTACAATCATTCTTATCAAAAAGGGATAAGTCATACATATCACTTGTCAAGATTGTCAAAACAACCAGTTTAAATCAGTTTAAGATCTCCTGAATTCCAAGGTTTGGAATAGTTTCGCTGCATGATGCTGCATGCATGTATCCACACTATCCACACTATCCACACTTCAACAATCTTCATATCCCAGGTTCAGACGAGGAGGCACAGGCCTTCTTGAAGTACGCCGCTGGGCTTGGCACCGCCGAACACACGGTCGGTGCACGCTCATCCCAGGTGACCACTGGTGATGTGAGCCAGTGATGAGTCAGTGAGAAATGCGGGAACGCTTATTATATATAACATGCATATATGTTCTGTAACATATATAGATATGTATATTACATATATAGAACACACATATAGCATATATATATATATACACATACAATACGCAGATATATACATTTATAGATATAACATGATACGTCATGATACAATTTATCTGGAATCCGGGGGGGATTAAAATGGATTCGCTGATTCGTCAGATCACCGGCGATGATCCATCCAAGGGATGGTTTCGAAAGAGTGGCGCACCTAGGAGTCGGAGGGCGTGGACCTGCGACAAAACTACTTCTCCATTCTCTCAGCCGTCTTGGAGCAGCCTGGCTTGTCAGAACATAAGGACGTTGTGATCCAAGTGAAACTGGGCTAAGGTGGGCTTAGAAGCAAGGGTAAGAGTGAAAAATTGTAGAGAAGGTTGGCAAAGACACATCTAGACACAGATGAATCATGTTGGGATTCATTTGAGAAGATATATTTGATCATCGATGCTACTTGTTTGTTTCCCGATGTTATCCCAGCTCATTCTGATGATACACCTGTTGGTTGTTGCTTGCACACATATGTTGCTGAAAATCATGTTTTTGCACGATCATGTACTTACCCTCTGGTATATTAACATAGACCCAAGCGTTTTTTTAGAGGAAACTAATCTTCCAACCCCTATTTGCCAGGGTCTATGTTAATTTACCAGAGGGTAATTGTTCAAGTTTTCACGGTCACTGGTGATACGATGAGGTCCCCAGGTTTTTTTCCGGCACAGTATGAAGTCAATTCCGGAATATCTCCCAGTTTGGTTGGTTGGCATATGTTGGCATATATCTAGTGTTGATTCAATCGCCTCCTATTTCTTCAATCACACTCCGTCCTTTTGATGGTAGACATCTATATTTTTTGTGGGGTAAAGGGCCACAGTCTTGCTGGTAAAATCCAGCATTTTTGTGGTGAAAGACCGTCATTTTTGCTGCTTCAATCTCAATTTCGCATGTTTTTCTGGGTGTAGACTCCAGTTTTCACAGTATTCAAGTTCCATTTTTCATCATGTCTCCAGCTCGTGCAATCGTCCACGAGGCATCTGAAGACGGGCAAGGCCGCGCGCAGCGTCATCGGCGGCTTCGATGAGCCCAAACTTCAGAGTTCGGTGGCCTTCTTCGATGCTGGGATTCCTAAAATAGGGGTACCCCCAAATCATCCATTTTAATAGGATTTTTCATTATAAACCATCCATTTTTGGGTACCCCTATTTTAGGAAACCCCCATATAATGATAGTGCTTAAGAAGAGGATTTTTCCCATGATATTCCCATAAATTGTCCATAAAATCACTAGTTAATAGGTGGTTACCCTCTGGTAAACGTTTACATAGCTATGGAAAATCACCATTTTCAATGGGAAAATATCAACTATTTCTATGGTCATTTTCTATGTCGCTATGTTAGTTAACCAGAGGGTAATGGATATAATGAAAGTGGTTAAGAAGAGGATTTTTGTTTGAGGTTCATACAGGAGATTAATCACCACCATCTGAATAGTTGTTAATAGTTGCTATTAGCGATAAATGATAGTGGTTGATTGATAGTGGTTAGAGGATACTAATACTGTAACTACTATATTCTACTATCATTACTCACTATCTGAATAGTTCTTAATGTAGCGGTTATTAGTGATTAATGATAGATAATGATAGTGGTTAATTTTGTTTGGAACAGTTTCTTTGGCATTCTTTGGTAATAGTGACTATTGGGATATAATTGTGATAATTATGGGATATTGTTGGGATGTAAACTATAGTTGATGGATTTGCTGAAGATGACGTGTTATTTTTCCAGGATGTTTTTCAAATGGGAAGCCCTATTAAAACCTACTAACTACTTTGGCATTTCCCCATTGGTTTTACAATTTAGGGGTGCAAATATGATCGAATGGCACAGTTTCAGAGCTTAGAACATCTTAGCAAGCTTGAATTTTGGGATGGTTATAACTGCCACTGATTGTCCTGTGGCTGCCTCAGCTATTTTCACTCTATGTATATTGACACTTGGGCAAATTGACCACCGACCAAACCACGTCCTCACCATAGATCATGGTGAGAAACGGCAACCATCCTGACATGAGCCAATTTGAGTTTGTTCATTTTGATTACTATTATTATTCAGCCAGATATATTATGGTGTCAACCCATACATATTGTTGCTTATATATCCCATCATATCTCCATTATAGCTGGGTTACACCATTTTACAGATGCTTAAAGCCCATATATATATATACATATAACATAGTACATCCTTTTTTATTGATTGAATCATTTGTCTCTGCATGTATATATATATATATACATATATATATATATATACATATATATATATACATATATATATATATACATATATATATATATACATATATACATATATACATATATGTAAATATACATATGTATATATATATATGCATGTATCCCCACCATATCCAAAATTCTGATGGTTTTATACCCTGGGGCTGTCCATGGTTTCCATCTCACATGTCCCCCATGTCCTGTCGCCCAGGAGCGCATCACCCGTGACAGCGACCCAGAGTTCCAGATCTGCATTTTTTTGGGGGAAATCGGGAGGAAAGCTGGATATTTACTGATACTTAGACCCTCCAAGTACCCTTAAATCTCTTTAAAAGAAAAGGATAAAACAGGTATATTACCCTATTTTTCTGGGTACCTGGAGGGTCTAGGTCTAGGTAGATTCACATTGGTTTGAACTGTAAATGTTCCCTCAATCCATCTCAAACAAATCCAATGAAACAGAAGGAGAGGTGGCCAGTGCCTAAACCCCTGTTGATTGGTTGTTGTAGGGACCATCTATCAATTTGATAGTTCATCCCGTAGATGCAATCCTGATGCCGAAAGCCCGGTCAGCTAATTGGCAAAGGTGGTACCAAACTTTATACTACCAAAGCCGTAGAGCCAGTCAGAGAAGGTCTGAAACAGCTTGAGGGGGTTGATCAGACCAAATGTGTAATTCGAGAAAATTGAGCGAGTTCACCTGATGAAAATTCCAGGGAACTTACATGCATTTATTGTCGTCTTACTCCCATCTCAACAGAGGCGGTGTGGGATTCACTTAGGTTCGCTTAGGTCGGTCTCACCCCGAGACTCGTCATTGGCAAGGGATGACAAAGCTTTTGGAACACTGTTCATGCGAATATGATGGTACATGAACAGCTAAACATGGGAGCTGATGGGACATGACTGATATCGTTACAACATGTTACAACCAAAAACATGCGGGTTTACATGGGGATTTGCCCAGATAGACTGGCACGATGGTATATCGATAGAAAAGCATTGTGATTCTAAGCGACATATTCAGACATATATATATATACATATACTTGAATAATCCCGTTTTTTGTAACTAGTTATGTAAGTTAGGGAAATTATTAAGTAGTTGCAACTAGTTGTAACAAGTTCTAACAAGATGTAACAAGTTGTAAGACTAGTTCAAAAGGTTGTAACTAGTTATGTGTTTTATATGAATTAACATTTTCTGTTAAAAGTTAGCTAACATCTTTAACTAAACATAATTTATGTTAATTTTTAACTTAGAGTTAGCTAGAGTTAGCTAACTTTTAGCTAAAACTTAAGTAGTTAAAAAAACGCTGTTTTCAAAGGTTTTAGTGTAAGGTGTTGTATCAAAAATATTTGCCACATGGCATTACAAGTGAGATTGCCTTTGCAATTTTGTACCCACATGGCATTGCATGTGCAACCATTTGGCATCCATGTTTGGCCACATATGGCATTGCAAAGATTTTTCTTTGCACTTGCAGCCACCTGCTCCAAATCCAATCATGAACTCAGAAATCGAAACTCAAGTGACCATCAGATGCAATGATGGCAAAGCCATACCTGTACCATTCAAAGATCTCTTCAAATGGAAGGTTGCAAAAGCCAAAATGCCAGAGCTCCTTCCTGAAAGTACTGTGAGAGATTTGCTTCCCCAGCAAGTGCCAATGGCCAAAGAGGAACTGTCCAAACTTCAGGCCAGCTTGGCATTGCATGAAGTGGCTGAGAAATACCAAGTGGGTCCCAAGCAAGTGGCTTTTGCCCATCACCCAAGTGGCATATGGACATTGGACACCACCAAGAAAGCCAAGTCTTTGAAGCTGGTGCCATTGGGGCATTTGACCAAATTGAAGGACCCACCACCCAAGGAATACCATTGCATAGAGCATGGTGGAACCAAGTGGCAAATCAATCCATGGAAGCAATATACCACCTGGGCTGATGATCCCAAAAAACAAGAATGCCTTATCCCATTTTGGTGGGTCAAAAGCTCCAATGAAAGCCTCAACATGGAATTGGGCACCATCACCCATGGTACCTTCAAAGTACCATGCTTCCAGAATGTCAAGCCATTGGCTGCCAATGAGCTTTTGCTGTACCAGAAGGCAGAAGACCAAGAGGACAGTGGCGCCCAATTAAGGGAGCCAACCCAGCTCCACACCTGCAGCCAAGAAAAGGAAGACCACCTGACTGCAGCCAACAGAGGCCAAGCAAGACTGCACTTGTCTTCCTGACAAATGTGGTGGACAAAAGTGTTGCTGCTGCTGCCTGGTGGCATTGCATTCTTTTGCTCATGGGTGCCATCTATAGTCTTGGTTAATCTTTTGCCCATTCATGCCAAGCAATTTCAAATTGAGCAGCCTCCTGGCAATTCACTTTGGTTGTTTAATATCATAATTTTTCTTTCGATTGTACCAAGTATATACCTGTTACCCATTGTTACCACATGTAAGATTGTACATCACAACAACATGATTAAACACTATTTGTTTACCAGTTGTGGCATTGCATCTTTTGTTTATTTAGCCACCATGCCAAAGCATGTATTTCCAAGCCACCTATGGCATTTCATGCGTGTAGCCACCCATTGGCATTCCATGTTTGTAGCCACCTATGGCATTGCATGTATTTCCAAGCCACCTATGGCATTTCATGTGTGTAGCCACCCATTGGCATTCCATGTTTGTAGCCACCTATGGCATTGCATGTGTGCAGCCACCCATGGCATTGCATGTGTGCAGCCACCTATGGCATTCCAAGTGCTTGGCCAGAGTGGTGACAATGGGTTTTTCCATTGCAGCCACTCACTGCTTCAAGCTTCCAAGCCAGCTCTTCCCACAACCATGCCCATCATGAAGAAGCCAAGTGCCAAGAAGGCCCAGGAGAGTCCAGCTGTCCCACCATTGGTTGGGCCACTGCTGGCACTCCAGTGTGCAGGCCCAGGCTGTCCAAGTTGGGTGTGGTTCCATCGCCTGTACCAGCTGCGGAATTGCCAGGTGTGTGGATTGGCATGGCTTTCCAGCTACCTGTGCCATGGGACCACTTTGAAGTATGTCCCAGAGCAGAAGCCAGAGGTTGGCTCCATGGTGATGAAGGACCTCCATGAGACCACTGCCAAGGTGGAGCCCAAGAAGAAAGCCAAGGCATCTGTCAAGGCCAAGGCAGCTGCCAAGGCCAGCCCCAAGGCTTCTGCCAAGAAGGCCATGAAAACCATGAAGGTCATGAAGCTGACCATGAAAGCCAAGAAGTGAGGGGATCCACCGACAAGCCAAGATGGCATTGAATTTTTGAAAAAAAAGCAGGTCAAGGGTGTGCAGCAGCCATATGGTGGCATTGAATTGTGTGCATTGCCATGCTGGCATTTCATGCATTGCCATGTTGCATTTGCCACAACCATGTGCACAGTTTGTTTGCCTTCAAGGCATTCCATGAGCACATGTTGCCAGTTCCACTACATCAACTCCAGTTCTTGCCATATATATTGGCATACATCATTTCTTAGGGTTGCCAACCAGTGGCATTGCATCAGCTGCCTGTGCCACCCAATGGCATTACATTTTGATATGAGCCACTCAGTGGCACTGCATGCCCAGACATTTCCATTTATTGGCATTGCATTTCCCACAAAGGTGCCATTTATTGGCATTACATCTGGAACTGCTTCTGGTGAGTTCCATGGAAAGCTGTTGCTTTTCTCCATGTAGTGCCACCATTTCTTTTTGTTTGTGGACAACCTGTGGGATATAGGATCTCTTATCCACATAGATTTATATACCAACATGGCTAACACCATATATGTGTGCAACACCATCATTGTCTCATACAATTTTTTCCATGATAGCACCATTTGTGCCCAAGATTTTTGTTCCAGTAAGATTCCATCATCCCAATCCCATGGCCTCCTCCCAAGTGCTGACAATTGATGCCTATTCCCTGGTCCACAAGACCACTGGGGAATCCATTTTGATGATCCATTTGAGTGATGGCTCCACCAAGGAGTTGCTTGTCTTTGGTTTAAGTTTTTTTTTGTATGCCAATTTTTTTTGGGACCATTGGGGATGTCCATGAATCGAAAAAGCTGCCAGCTCAGGTATCCAACTCCACCACTGCACCCAGATGGACCAAGGACCAAGTGGATCCAGCTGACCAATATAGATGACCAGCAGCTGCCNAAAAAGCTGCCAGCTCAGGTATCCAACTCCACCACTGCACCCAGATGGACCAAGGACCAAGTGGATCCAGCTGACCAATATAGATGACCAGCAGCTGCCATTTCGTCAATATCTTCCACCACTTGGTGAGACAGAGCCAAGTGTGCCAGGTGGACGACCAGTTGAGCTCATTGAAGCCACCAGGCTTGCCATGCTGCTCAAAGAATCCAGCCCATTGAAGGGCTTGCAGTTGGCCCATAAGTGGTTCTGCTAACCATGAGTGCAGTTGTGGAAAAATGTTAGGCCAGTTCATCTGGCAGCCAATGATGGCATTTCATGGGAATGGTGCTGCAGATCCAATCCTTGGCCATCTAATGGCATTACATTTCATCCCATGGATGTTCCAGATATTTCCCAGTTGCATTGCAAAAGCTTCTTCCAGCTAGTGCAGTCTTTGTTGTATTGCCACTTTCTGGCATTGAATTACCAATACATGTTACCACATGNATATTTCCCAGTTGCATTGCAAAAGCTTCTTCCAGCTAGTGCAGTCTTTGTTGTATTGCCACTTTCTGGCATTGAATTACCAATACATGTTACCACATGGATTCATTCCAATAGGTTTGGATCATTCCATCTATTTCATGCAGAAGGAAATGGATCCATCTTTGCACCATCTGATGTCCAATTGCTTTGTTCAGGCAGGTGGACCATGAATCAAGGTTGGAGTTTCAGAAGATGGTGTTCACTGTGACTTTGCTGGGTTGTTTGTTGCCATGAAATGGCATTACATTTCAATTGGCCCATGTGGCATTTCAATGTTTACTTTTTCCAGTTGAATCCATATGTATGTCAAATGTATCTAATACCAACATATGGTCAACAATGGTGATTCAGAATGATGTTATATCCATGTATTGTTTTGTGGCCANCAGTTGAATCCATATGTATGTCAAATGTATCTAATACCAACATATGGTCAACAATGGTGATTCAGAATGATGTTATATCCATGTATTGTTTTGTGGCCATCACCTTGGTTCATCCATATGGTTTTCATTGATGCAGAAGTTTTGAACAATATAAATGATTTTGTATCTGGTTGTGGTTTGCCAGTTGTGGCATTGCATGGGTTGATGTGATCAGAAACCATTTTGGCTTCACAATCTGGCCAGGCACCAGTGGTTGTCCAGACAAATAATGATCACAAAATAACAAAATAAAACACAAAAAACATAGATCCAAATCACAGAAACCAAGCAAATCATCGATGTAGAATTTGGTAGTTAAGTTCAAAAATTTGAACTTAAAAACTTGAAAAAAATAGTTAAGTTCAAAAATTTGAACTTAACTTTGGAAATCTAGGAGTTAAGTTCAATTTTTTGAACTTAACTACCAAATTTCCAAAGTTAAGTTCAAATTTTTGAACTTAACTTCCAGATTTCCAAAGTTAAGTTCAAATTTTTGAACTTAACTCCCAAAATTTAAATATCCAAAAAAATACAATTATCGTATTTTTTTCTCCATCAACCAAATAATTTTAATTCCAAATCCAAATTTTCACCAAAGTTTCACAATTCGACCAGCCATGTCGTACCACTTGGTCCTCCAAAAGTTGGCCAATGATGATTACATCACTGAAAGTGATGATGAGGTGGTGGCCATGTGGGAAAGGGGCCAGATGGAATGCCATGACATGGCCATTGACCAAGCCTACATGAAAGCCATCCATGAGACAGAAAGGATGAGCCATGAGGATTCCAAGGAGGCCAACCAGGTCATGGATGACCATGCCATGGAGATCCACTGGTACCAGGATATGGATGACCAGGAGATGGATGACCAGCAGATGGATGACNTCCAAGGAGGCCAACCAGGTCATGGATGACCATGCCATGGAGATCCACTGGTACCAGGATATGGATGACCAGGAGATGGATGACCAGCAGATGGATGACCAGGAGATGGGAGCAGAGCCAGATCCATGGTCCACATACTGGGCCAATCATCCCAGACCATTTGGGGATGCACCATGGAACCGAGATCCAGCTGCAGCATCCAGCAGCACCATCCCCAAAGCAGGATCATCCACCAGCGCCATTCCAAAGGGAGTTGCCAAACCAGCAGCCCTAGGCAGCACTTCCAAGGCATGTGCACCAAAGGTAGGAGCCAAAGGCAGAGGTGCCATTCCAGCANCAAACCAGCAGCCCTAGGCAGCACTTCCAAGGCATGTGCACCAAAGGTAGGAGCCAAAGGCAGAGGTGCCATTCCAGCAGATCCAGCACAGCCAGCTGCTCCCATGCCCAAGGCAGCAGCACCAAAAGGTTCCATGCCACCACCAGAGCCTGCCATACCACCAAGAACTCCCAGGCCAGCTGCAGCCACCANCAGCTGCTCCCATGCCCAAGGCAGCAGCACCAAAAGGTTCCATGCCACCACCAGAGCCTGCCATACCACCAAGAACTCCCAGGCCAGCTGCAGCCACCACTCCCAAGCCAGCTGCAGCCACCAGGCCAGAATCCAGGGGGAACTACCAAACTGGTTGGAGGGCCAAGATGGTGTGGCTGCTGGCCATGTATGAGAACCATGATTGGGAGGCCATGGAAGCCCAGGCACCAGTCCTGTGGAACCAGCTCCAACAGAGCCATTCCACAGGCAAATGGGCCAATAAGGCCAATCAGTGGCTCCAAGCCCACCACAGGTGCCAATGGTGGAAGCTCCNGCAAATGGGCCAATAAGGCCAATCAGTGGCTCCAAGCCCACCACAGGTGCCAATGGTGGAAGCTCCAAGAACTCTATGACTACTGGACCATTGATTCCACCCTGAAGGAGGACATAGCCAACCACCAGCATGCCATGGAGACCCAAGGATATGATCCAAGGCAGCCAGACTGGGCAAGGACCCAGTAGAGACCATTCCCAAGCATGCAGCCAAAAAAGAGTGTGCTTGCCAGCCTTTGTGGCATTGCATGTGTCAGCCACCTGAAGCCATCCATGGCATTACATTCTTTCAGCCCACNGTGGCATTGCATGTGTCAGCCACCTGAAGCCATCCATGGCATTACATTCTTTCAGCCCACAATGGCATTTCCAACACTGGCCATGTGGCATTATACATGCCAAGCAATTGCCCAAGTTTGATGTTACTTTGCCTTTTTTTGGCATTTCAAATCCAGCCACTCATGGCATTTGACAAAGTAATGTCACCTCCTTGTTGGCCATGGCTGCTTCTNATGCATAGCTGAAGACCAGCCCAAGGTACCATCAGCAACATACTTCTTTCCCATTTGGGATGCCTGCACATGCCCCAGATGTAAGATTAGTTCTTTTTTATTTGGTGGTGCCATCACTCCCAGTTGCATGTGCCAACCTTATGGCATTGCCACTACTTGCACAAGTCATCCTACTCCACTTATTTTTGTTCAAGCACCAGATAGCAGCCCAAGTTTGCCAGCAATTCTGAGAGCCAGGGATGACCCAACTTTGGACAGCTGAAGATTATGTCCAGGAGCTAGACCACTTGGAAAAGCTTGCCCATAGCCATCCAGAAAGCAAGTTGGTGCAGACACTGGCCACATCCTTGTGTGCNAGCTGAAGATTATGTCCAGGAGCTAGACCACTTGGAAAAGCTTGCCCATAGCCATCCAGAAAGCAAGTTGGTGCAGACACTGGCCACATCCTTGTGTGCCAAGTTGCAAGCATCCAAAGAATGGACAAGCACAGCCATCATCCAAGTCTTGGAGAAGCTTGACCAAGCCAGCTTGCCCAATGATTTGAAGAAACCACTCCAAGATGCCATTGACCAAATAGGCTTGTCTGGCACTAGCCACCTGAAGACAGTCATTGCAGGCCAACACATTGAAGGCTTTAGCCACTATGTGTCCAAAGAGGACTGGTGTGGTGTTCTTTTGTTTGGTCCACAAGGGGCAACAACCACAGCCATCCCCACAAACCAGGTATGCCTTGGTGGAAGAGTTTGCTGCTGTGTTTGCCAAAACACCACCATGCACAGTGCCAAGCTTGAACAGATACCCAGCCAACCCAGCTGAACTTGGTAAGAAATGGCTAGACCAAGTCTATGGTGCAGATGAGCCAGCCATGGTGTCCATTGGTGGTGGCTGGAAGAGCCTGGTGACTTGACTGCATTTAAGTTTCCAGTTTTGACACTGTTTCACCACCAGCTCCATTTTGGTGAGCCAAGGTGATTTGCAGAAAGGGAAACAAACTTCTGCAGGAAAGCCAAGCTACTTCCCACCATGGTGCTGCTCCATCCCCTACACCCAATGGGGAAGCCAAAGTCTTTGGCTTGCTTAGCCAGCTGCTGGACCAATGGGGAAGCCAAAGTCTTTGGCTTGCTTAGCCAGCTGCTGGACAGATTTGCACCACAGGAGCCCCAGATCACATATGTCCAGAGACAAGCAGGCACCCATGCCCAGACTCAGCTGGCTTTGCCTGCACCACAGCCTGCCCAACCTGCAGAGGTTACTCCAGCTGCTACTGCGCCAGAATCATTGCCTGTGGTAAACCAAAGTCAGGAAGCCACAGCAGCTGCTGCAACCACAGCACCAGAAAGCCAGACTTGCAATGAGGCTGGGATTTGTCATACTTGTTCTTTGGCTTTCAATCAAGCTGTGCCATGCACACAATCCACATTGTTACTGACTAGATGAATGAAAGCTTAGAGCATCATAGTTGTTAGCCATTTATGGCATTGCATCCATCCCAGGTCATTGTCAGCCACTGCCATGGCAGGTGAAGACACCACAGACCAGTGATTTGGCCCAGTTTGAGCAAGAAGCTTTCAGCAAATTGGCCAAAGCAAAAGCTGGTGCCAAAAGCAAGGCCAAAGCAGCCCCCAAGGCAATTGCCAAGACAAAGGCCAAGGCTGCACCAAAAGCACAGAAGACTGTGTCCAAGGCTGTTGTGAAGCCTGGCCCAAAAGCTGGTCAAGCCAAGCCCCAGGACTTTGGTTATTATGGCACACCAGGCCCCAGAGGCCCATTTGGCTGCATCAGGTGTAAGGGGAACATCAAAGGCTGTGAGAATTGCATCCAGCCAGGGTTTAAAGGCCTCAGGTTCAAGTCCAGAGACCAATGGGCCAAGTACAAGATGGCCTTGGATGGCAATCTCAAATGAGAAGCCATTGGCCAAAAGCCCATAGCCATTTGTATGGGATAGCAAAGAGATTTGCGAATGGGGTTCACAAATGTGCTTGGCTTTGCCACAGACCAGGGTGACAAATGGCATTGCTCAAAAAGGCTTGCAAAAGCAGCCATGTGCTTTGGCATTTCATTGTAGCAGCTTTACGATGGGGTTGCATTCCTTTTCATAGCCCTTTGGCATTACACTGCCTATCCATGGCCTTAAAATCACAACAGCCTTTGTGGCATTTCACCAGGCCAAGACATTACAAACCACTGTGTTGCTTTCCATTGTTTTTTTCTTAGCCTTTGCATGGCATTGCATTGCACATTGCTTCTTCATTTTCCACACGGCTGAAGGCATGAAAGCCTGCACCAGCAACTTAAAACCAAAGGGTTACCATGTTCTTTCCAATAGTTTGTTATTTTTTCCATTGAATCTCCTACTTTGGAAAAAATCATGCAGGTGATTCTGTATTTTGTGTGGTTCAGGATTGGTTTTTCTTGAGCCAGGATTGGTTTTTTTTTCCAAAATAGCAAGGAAAAGAGTTAGCAAGAGTTATAACTAGTTAGCTAACTGAGGGTTAACTCAACATAACTAACATAACTCAACATAACTAGTTACAAAAAACGGGATTATTCAAGTACACATATCCAACGAGATATATCCAGACAAGCAGATCAAATCAAAAGGCAGAGATCTGGGTAACACAAAATCACCTCAATGGCCGAGCTCACGGGAATCCATTGCAGCCATACATGTTTGTACAATCATCCCAAAGGTAGGTCAAAACTATCGTTGTTTTCTTCATATTTATATATATATATATACAGTGTGTATATTTATATACAGTGTGTATATATATATATATATATATATATGGATGAGCATGATATAGTATAGTCGTAAATTAGCAACAGCTTAAAATCAGGGATATAGAAAAAAAACATGATATCCCGTTAATATCCCATTGATATCCCATTAGTATCCAATTGATTTAGCATTATGTGATATCCCATGGATATCCCATTGATATAGGGGATGATTTGCTTGGGCACTCCAAGCACAACTGGGATCTATCACCCTGGTTGGTTATACGGATATCTCGGTATATGTGTGGAATTTTGCTACCTGACAAATGGCCAAACTTCAGAAATCTGATCAACCTATATATTGCACAGGAGAAACCATTGCCACATATCTGGATATATCGGATTTATCAACCATTTTGTCAACCACCGTACATCCTAAATTTGAAAGATGGACCACATCTGTGGTTCCCCGGGCCCGCACCCGTTGTTTTCCTGGACCAGTTCCCACCAGCCCACTGCCATGTGCTAAGGCTTAACGAAGTGCTCGTCCAAATGGCCAGACTGATGAATGTCCATTTGGCCAAGTGATCCTCCCTTGAGTGAACAGATGAGCCATTCTGCTTGAGTCTGATGAAGGGAAAACCCTACGGTTAATCTACAAGAACTACCCTCCGGTAATCAACCGTGGCAATGGACAATGGCCAATTTATAGATGATTTTCCCATTAAACCCTCCATTTCTAGGGGATTTCCCTTTGCTACGTTTGATGACCAGAGGGTAGCTGTACTTGCAGTGATGCATAGAGATACCCCAAAATATGGAAAAGTAAAGCATCATCTAGATAGCAAGGTTTACGTTTCTATCTTGTTGGTCTCCTCCAGGAAGGTAGTTGAACACGGTCAACACCATCCTTCCTCTGGGTTTTGCTTGAACATCTCAAACCAACCCAATGGAAGTGAGAATAAATAGGCAGTGGGGCGTGAACCATCAGTTCGGGGTGGACAACCAACATGCTGAACAGGGATAGTAGGGACTCTTATGATCAATACACCGATAGAGTTGCGTCAAAGCCCATGGGAATCATTGCGAACATTGCACGAACTACTAAAAGATGCGGATTCAACAGCTACAATTGGCAGATTGCTGCCCCTGTTTAGGCAGATGATTCCAAGCCTTACTGGTCAAAATCAGCAAGATTTCCAGACTTCTGTCTGAATGATTTCTGACATGTTCACTCCTGGAATCAGTGGTGAACACTCACACAAGTTGAGTGCTAGACGTCACGCCAGCCAATGACTCCCCTCAGACGATGTCACCGGCGCAGCGGCGCGACGGTCGCAGCAATTGCCGAATGGCCTAAAACGTCGCATGCAGGCGGGCTTCCTTGGATGTGCACCCAATCCAGGGTCAAATCTCTATAATTCTCTATATATCAACCAGGAAAAGCCATGGCATATGCCTACATTAACTCACCTGGATTCTCACTCTAGATAATTTTTACGCGATTTTACCCTATATTTCCCCAAATTTTATGAAATTTAAAATATGAATCCAAGGCCCTGCACAAGGAACACATTATATTTATCATATTTTATCATAACGATATGATAAATTCTTATTTTCTAAATATATATATATATATATATAAATATTAATTTCATATTAATTTATATGATTTAGATTACTGATTTTATTTAATGATATATTTGATTTATAAATATATTTATTCAAATTATATTATTATATTAATTAAATTAATACAATAATATATTAATCTCAATTAATTTTGAGAGGGGCGCCTCCCCAGCCCGTGCAATTTCTATGCAAAACGCTGGTTTCCCAGAAGTTACTTTTTGTAATCTTTTGGCCTTCTGCCTAGGGTTGATGCATTGTTGACATAATTGTTTTGTTTCTGTGTGTGTTTGTATGTGTGCTCCTAAGCTTATATAATTAATATATTGAGTTTTAATTGTTGGGATTCGCTCTAAAATGCCTATAAAGAAAACTTAAATCCGAGGGTCATAAATACTTGGACAGTGATGTATCTTAGATTTCTAATGTTCCGCCTCAGGACATATATACGTCACTCTAGCGAAAGGACGTGCTTAGCGCTAGATTTGCGCTAGTGTGGCGCTAGATACTTTTACATAGCGGTTCAAGTGAAACATGAGGTCAGGCCCGATGCTTTCTTTCCCTGTTGCTTTCTTGCACCTGTTGTTCCCGGTCGACGAACCCGTTGAGGTGTCATCGGATACTCTTCATAACTCTCTCTTTGAGCTGCATTGCCGCTTTGCCTTCTTTGTGGCCAGCATCACAAAAGTGACAGATGAAGACATGCGAAAACAATTGTTTTTCATGTTTGAACCGCTGAGCTAAACGTAGCTCTGGCGCTAGATCCGCGCTAGATCTGCGCTAGATCCGCGCTAGATAATTGCCCCAAGAATGCGCAGTTGCCCGCTGGTCAACTCACCGTACTTGAAAACGCAAGAGCACTGGTTCCTTCCAGCTGGTAGCAGCAACTGGATATATGATGATATATGGGCTTAGACCAAGCAAAGGAACCATGCAGGGTGTGATAGTGTTTCCAGTAGCTTTAGCAGCTCTAGCTAAAACGGCCGTGCGCTTGATACATGTCAAGGATTTTGGTGGGAACTTATCATGCACGATTTTTTTTATCCATATTCGAGGCTTGCTTATGCAATTGAAGTTTGAAGGCGGGGTCCTGTAAAAAACGCAGTAATTGTGATTTGCGACCGAATCCGGATAAAGGAGCAGCGCCGAAAACCTCCAAGTAAGGATTTTATACAAAGCGCAAACTAACTTACTTCCGCGAAAGTAAAAACCTCATGCGCGAAAGCTCCGCGAAAGCGCTCGCGAAAAAGGGGTTAAAAGTTCTAACCGCGAAAGCTCCGCGAAAGCTTGAAATGATTGTCCATTGTTAGTATAAATTTATTTGTATTGTGGTTAGTTATTTGTTCTTGTAGGGGGTTAATTTTAACATCAACAGGTTCTTCCAGTAAAGTGGAACAACAGCTAGGGGCTATAGGATTTATATGGATTCATTTGTGCGCACCTCCAAGGGTTTAAATAGAGATTGGATGAGTGATGTGGTTTTCTTGCTAATTAGTTTAATTTTCAAATCAAGAGATTCAGCCTAAAATCCGCGAAAGCTCTGCGAAAGTCAAAATAGAGCCAGCAAGGCTGGAGCCCCAAAATCTATGACGGATGGCAAGGGCATCAGGGACGTTGCAGGAGATTACGGATAGGAGGTCAGGGACGTTTGCAGGATGTGAGGGACTTTGCAAGACATAAGGAATATTGAGGACTTCAGGGACATTGTAGGACGTCAGGAACTTTTCAGGATGTCAGGGACATTGAGGACATTAGGGACGTTACAGGACGTCAGGGACCTTGCAGGACGGCAGAGATATTGCAGGATGTCATGGACTTTGCAGGACGTTAGGGCTGACGTGATGGACATTGAATTTTGTATCCAGTAGAAATAATAAAGCAAATTTCGGAGATCTAACCGCGAAAGCTCCGCGAAAACAAATATGATGCATTTAGCGTCCGCGAAAGTTAAACGTTTGATCGCATAAATACCGCGGAAGCTCCGCGAAAGTCACGCGGCATTATAATAAATTCGCAAAAGGGTTTTTAGTATTGCTCAAAGGAATTTAGGGAAGGCCCCTGTTGATATGGAATTCTTTAATTGCAATCCCGTTAAAATAGAAATAGCTGGGAAAAATTAATTTGTTGAAAATATAATATGAGCAACGTTTTTTTTGGGATACAGAGATTTAAATAAGAGTGCTGTTCCAATTTTTGACCCGAAAGCATTTCTCCAGCGTTTTGCTGGCGCGCGAAGCCATGCGAAGCCATAAGCGTAGGCAGCTATAAATTAGCTATTATTTTTTGCGAAGGCTCTTCGCGTAGGCTATGTGGGCAGATGTGTTTCCCCATGTTTGACAACTTCAAATATTACTTAAAATGTAAGGTCCCGATCCATACCCCGGACCCACAGGCGATCCATACCCCCTGATCCATACCCCCGATCCATACCCTCGATCCATACCCTTTTGAAGACGTTCCATACCCGTTTTTTGAGCCATAGCCGTATAACCATGTATAACATTGTATAACCAATATATAAAAGACCACGACCATGAATTTACCAACTTGGAATTGGCATCTACCTTCGCAGGGCTTACATTTGCAATGCAACTCAAACCTGTGATTCATATTCAATTCAGAAGTTTTTCAGTGCTCAGTGCCAGATTTTCATCATTATCTGCAGGAGTAGAAGTAGAAGCCTATACTTTTTGTTTTTGCAAATATAGAGGCTTCTCCGCGAAGCCTCGCGAAGGCTCCGCGAAAGCCCCGCGAAGGCGGAAAATCACCACTTTTCCGCTTTTCCGGCATGAGTCTTGGAAACGGCTAATGCAGATGCCATGACGTCGAAGAAGTGGTCGAAAGTCAAAAAGTATTCTCACGGTATTGCTTTGAGTTCCTTTGAAGTAGTGATGCAGGTTTTCCATTGTTGAATCCACTCATCTGGAGCTGATTCCCTCGTCTTGTTGACACACAAACTGGTAGGCAGTTCACCCAATAATGAATGACGAAAGAGTTCGGGGATCTGTACTTGACTGGCATAGGGATCTCCAATTTCTTCGCCAAATTCATCAAAAAAGTTGTAAACCACCTCGCTCGTCGCACGAAAGGTACCTCAGGTCGAATCATCCCTGATTCCCAGCACAAACGTTTCTGATGAAACCATG
Organism: Symbiodinium sp. clade C Y103; assembly: GCA_003297045.1. Lineage (NCBI taxonomy): Eukaryota > Dinophyceae > Suessiales > Symbiodiniaceae > Cladocopium > Cladocopium sp. clade C. Next base: position 94,981 of record BGPT01000616.1, on the reverse strand, counting down.
GTCCCTGGTTGGGGAACTGCATGCTGAAGTCTGCAAAAAGTTGAAACCAAGACCAGTATCTCACCGTGCCTGTGGTAGAGTGCAGAGACTTGATCCATTCGCAAATGGCAGGCCAATCTGTGATGTGGTATTGAGACACATGAGCAGGTAAAACATCTGGAAAAACCCAATTGGCCATTACAAGAGGTTCCAGAGGGGCATCAAAGCGAGGCCCTTCCCCCAAATCTGTGGTGACAGCTCGGGCTGTAAGAGTCATTGCCTTTTTCCCAACCTGCACAAAAACGTGATGAGCCCATTCTCGCAGGCGTTCCAGGTATGTGATTTCGGCTATCAACTTCGCACGCAAACGCAACAAAGGCTGGTGATTGTAAAACTCATTGGTCGCCAATGCATCGGCAGCATGATTACCCCGAACTATCCACTCCTCCGCAGGTGTGAGGTCGGATCCTAGGTCCTGGTGGCTTACCACTTTCACAACTCCTACAAAAAGGTGTCTCGCCGCATCGAAAGCATTCCACAAACTTTGCAGCAGGTCATGATTGGGCTTGTTCACCTGGGCCTGGAAACCTGTCAGAGAGGAAAAGAAACGGATGCATGAGACCACATACTGATTATCTATCCATAAGCGAAAAGGTTTCTTTCGTAGGGCTGCGTATCTACATGCTTCGACAGCGGCAAACAGCTCTGCTCGGGTGACCGACTGATATCTGCCCGGCAACAAGCCGGAAGAGATGGGCACAAAATCCACCTCTTCTCGCAGTGAACTCCCCGCTATTCCCCATGCAGCCAGTCGAGACAAGGGATCTCTGGGGCCTAAACAAGAACCGTCAGTGAACAAATCCAAAGTGGCCGGCTCTGCGTGGTCTGGGCCATGGAAAATGACATTTGTACCAATCCTATCTAGGCTCTGGCGGAAAGACACAAGGGAGGCAGGGCAGGCAACCCATCCATGGTTATACAAGGCTGGCTGCGCCTGACAGATTTCTGTTCGGATATCTGGTGGGCATTCACTGCGGGCAGATTCCAAGGCAGGACACTGCCAGTTCCGATGAAGTACTGAGTCAGGCTGACCGCAGTGCGGGCAGGCGTCACTCTGTGAATTATCTCGCTTTGGAAGGTGGTCAGCAGTGTAGAAAGTGCCATTCATCACTGTGCGGAGCAAGCTGCGTTCCGCAGACTCCGGCGGGAGTTTGCGTTTGCTCAAAGAAGCCAAAGTGTTTTGCATGCCGGTGAAAGTTTTGCGCATGGAAATCTGACCGCTGACTTGGGTTTGCCATGCTTCGGTGGCTCTCACATAAAGATGTTGAATGGGTTCTTGCCACAAATCCACTCTATCTCCATGCTCATCAAGAAAACTATCCAGTTGATTCCAGTGCCACAAGAGTTGATGCATTCTTTGGAGAAGCAAATGACACGGTCCAGGTCTGCGATACCATGAGCCACTACGGCTCGCCTCTGTCAAAAGGGGACAGGCAGCATCAAGTGCAATGTACTTCCGAGTTTCAAGCAGGGTGTTCCATATGGCATAGAAACCAGGGTCCACTAGGGGACTAGAAACAAGGGAAAAATGCAGCAGTGGTGATGCTCCTGGGCGATGCTCATTGAGTGCTCGCAAGGCACTGGTACGAATGTCATCAAAATGGGCACTACCTACAAAAGCTGAGGCTATCCCATGCAGCATGTTGGGCAAAGCGACTGACCTAATTGCATGGAGCTTGCGATGATAGGCGGCTTTGGAGTGGGCCAGATTTTTCCACCTGGGCATGAACTTTTCAATCTTGTTGGTGACGACTGCATTGGTCAACTGGCGGGTATATTGAACATGACCCCCGAGGTCTCGGGTCTAGTAAACAACTGGAAATTCTCCATTGCGCAGTTCCTTGCGTTCCTCAGGCTGAGTGGACCAGAAAACTGTCTTTTGGGGGTCAATGGGGACATCTAGTAGTTTGAGAATATGGTCAAGTTCCTGATACCCTTGTTGAACTTCGAAAGCAGTGGCAGCTGAGATTTCTATGTTGTCAACATATGACCAAAGGGCACAACGAGGGACCCGCACTTCTAGCCACCGATTGGCGATCACATTGGTCAGCAGCATTCCGACTACGGATAATCCGCAGCCTTCGGGTAGGCCGCTGGTGGAGCGCAAAGGGGGTCCAGTGGCGCCCCGCACATGAAATCTTCTCTCCATCGCATGCAAAGCGGTGGCCCATGAACGCAGGATGGGTATGGGGAGCCCCATCATGGCACCTACTTTCATCAAAGGCAATCTAGGCAAATGATTAAAGGCCTTAATCAGGTCCAACATGCAGCCTGTCAAAGGTAGACCTGAAAAGTGATGGTCTTCAATCAATTGTTGGATGCCGAACCACACATCTTTGGCTGTTTTTTGGGGAACATTGCCAAAACACCTGGCCGGAACTCTGTCCGCAAGAAAAGAAAGAATTNAATTGTTGGATGCCGAACCACACATCTTTGGCTGTTTTTTGGGGAACATTGCCAAAACACCTGGCCGGAACTCTGTCCGCAAGAAAAGAAAGAATTTGTTTGGAACGCAGGGAGCTCCATGTCCTATATAACAAGGAAAACACTGTTATCGGTCTATAATGACTGACTTGGTGTGCTTCTGGGATTTTTTCAAGGGCGTGAATGATACTTGTGGTCCAAGATTTCGGCCATGGATGACCGGATTCAATCCAAGTGAACATGTCGGCCACCGATTGCACTAGATCTGGGGCCATGGCAAGAATGTCTGCGCGGCTCCAGCCATCAGGGCCAGTTGCTGCAGTCCGCTTTTTGCTTTTGACCGAACGCAAGATTTGTTCGGCGGTGATGGGCTCATACGGCATCTGTGGTCCCGCAGGGATATGCTGATCTATGAACTCCAAAATTGGGTCCCAAATAGATTCGGGTTCGTGTGCATGTTTGTCCCAACATGCAGACCACTCATGGCCAAACCGCGCAAACAGAGTGGCAAGGTCCCCAACATGGCTTTCTTGCTTAACTACATCACCTGGCTCCAAAGAGTGCAAAGCTTCCACCCATACTTTGTCTTCAGTTACTACAACTGGGAGCAAAGGTCCTTTAGAGGACGTGAGGGGCTTGGACGGATCAAAAGTCACTGGAGCATCAAAAATAAAAGCATTCTCCTCTGGCAAAACCTCCCGCACCACAGCCTGTGAACGGTCTGTCAGCATTTGGACCGGTTGAACCTGTGGTTTTTGTACATCCCGAAAGATTTTTTGGGGGTTATCTTCATGGGCTTGTTTAGCCTTATTTTTGAGTTCCTTGATCAAGACCTGTTCAAGAGAACGTACCTCGACCTCGAAGGCAAAACACAGGGTGGTCGCAGCCTGGGCATCTAGAGGGCTCTCTGGCAAATTATAGGGGACTTCTGGCATATGCTTGGGCCGGCATGCCCACCAGGTGGCAAATCCGCCAGGAAAACCAGGAGCCTTCAAAATGGCTCGCCACTCTCTGGTCAGGTGGATGGTCTTTGAAGCTGTACATGCGGGCTTTTGTGCATTCCGGGCAAACGCCTCCAAACGGCGGAGCTGTTTGAACCATCGTTTGTGAGTCATGTGAGTCCCATGAAACTGAGGGGCCGCACTGCCTGGCCGACTCGGCCGCAAGAGGCTCATGGATTCTGGAACCAGGACTACTTCACTTGTATGGGATCGCCCTCGCTGACAAGGTTGCAGGGCTTGGCCTGTGATGGCTAGGCTCATTTGAATGGCTCTGTGTTCAAACTCATCCGCTAAACTGGTGCAGAAGGAATCCGCTCGCTCTGGGCAAAACTTGAAAGTACCTGTAGGCATCGGCTGCTTTTGGGCTGGCTTACCAAAAGGTGCAAAAGTGGCACTCAGCACTGCATGGTCTTTGAACAAAAGCTGGTCGACTGCAGTTGACAACCAAAAGGGCTGTAGTTCTGGGCTGATCCACAAGAAATCCTTACGGGTGCTTGCCTTACATGTGGGCAATGGCACAGTGCCATGTTGCTGCTGCTGCATGTCTTGGACCTCCTTCCATCCATGTGCGGCCCAAATGGCCGTCTGTGGGAGCACATTAGGAAGTTGGTTAAAATCTCCGGTTATGAACCGTTTGCCTGGGAGACCTAAGACGATTTGTTGTGTCAAGTGGGACAAAAGGCTATCCGCTTCTTGTCTCGTGGCGGTGGTCTCGGCTCGCTGAGCTGGGCCGTAGAAAACTGCTCCATGAATCCATTGGTCACAGTACCGAAAAGTATGGGAAAGAAGCCTGCAAGACTCCCAAACTGAGGTTGGCCANAAACTGCTCCATGAATCCATTGGTCACAGTACCGAAAAGTATGGGAAAGAAGCCTGCAAGACTCCCAAACTGAGGTTGGCCAATCATTGCTAATTGGTCGAGTCGGCATTGTGGCAAGAAAGCCTGTACCTACTTGTTTACCACCTAAAGAACTCAAAGCTTGTGATCTGTACGGGACTGGAGCCCCTGGATGATATGCATAGTGGCTGCGATTGAAAGCCAGCTCACCTTTGAATTTCTGAGCACCTAAAGTGGTGAGGTGCGTCTCTGAAACTCCCCAAATGGCGTGTTCGCCTTTCAGAAGATCTCCTAAAAGGGCACTCTTGTGCAACAACCCGGTTGGGTTGATCGACCCAATGACCAAGCCTGGCTTGTCTTCGCAGGGTCCTGGGTTGGTGCGAAGGGGAACTGCCTTTGACTAAGGTAGCTGTGCCTACTGCCAAACTTGTGAATTACTGAGCTGTACAAGCAAACATGCACGGATGTGTCGGGCTCGAAGCCCCAGTCACTCAGCTGTTTTACTGCGCTTGGAAAGAAGCGCTTCAATCCTTGACATCTGATCTTCCATCTTGGAGTCAATCAATGAGTGCAGTGAAGCATGTTGGGAATCCATGTGAGTCTTGAGCTTTTGAACTTGGCCACCCAATTGATGCTGCTGTGTGTTCAACGTGTTGAAATTCCCTGTCAGTTGAGTGACACTGGTCGTAAGCTGTTTGACCTGATCCTCCAAGGCCGAAACTCGGGTGTCCTGGGCAGTGGACATGGCTGCATCTTCTGGGACCTGGATGGAACTGCGAATGTTTTGCTCAATGGTGTGCTGCATGCTGGCTAGCTGCGCTGAGGTCAAAGCTGGTGGCACAGGCTTTGCAGGAGACTGCCATGGATCTTGCTGCAACCACGGATCTGTGCCGGTCTTGTCAAAAGTTCTGGAAGGCTGGGCATTCATGTGGCGCAAGGTACGTGCGGAAGCGACAACTGAGCTTTCTTTGTGGGTCTTGACATCTTTCAGGGCATCATTGTGGGTGATAAGCNATTCATGTGGCGCAAGGTACGTGCGGAAGCGACAACTGAGCTTTCTTTGTGGGTCTTGACATCTTTCAGGGCATCATTGTGGGTGATAAGCACATCCCCGTGCACCATAGTAAAAACCCAATGGGAAGGATGGGATGTTGCTTGTGCGGACCAGAAAACTCCATCCGCTGCTTGGCCCTGAGGTTGACCCGGCCGAGCTGGCCATTTCCACGTGTTGAACACCTTTTGCAAACTGGCTTTTGTGGTCCCCCATGGAAGGGGACCTACTTTGTAAGTCATGACAGTGGTGCCTTCCAGAAAACTGACTTCTGGGCGGTGGATGTGATGGACATCGGATGCGTCTGTCTCATGGACACGGATGCCGTAACGGGTACCGTTCCGGACAAGCCACGACTGCTGAGTAGTGGTCTGGTTGATGAAAGCAGCTTCTGCGTAGCTCTTTTTGGGTAACCACACTACCCGATAGGTCGGGTCCGGCAAACGGCCGGTGTCTGTTCTGGGTTCTGTGAACAGACCATCTTTTCCACTCAAAGTCAGAAGAGTGGTCGCTGCAGCCGTCTGGAGCCGCAAAGTGACGGCAAACATGAAAGCATCCTTGGAGGGGACCTTGCGGACCTGTGAATCCAAATACTGTCGGTCCCAGATGTCCAGTATATGATCAGCTGCAATCTGTGTCAAAGTGTCCATGGCAAGCAATGCTTTGACTGGGCCTTCCAACAGGCTCGCCCACTCCAGTTTGAGCTGATCTCGGTAGGCCAAAAGCCTCACCACCCTGGTGGCGACTTCCTCCACTTGAACACATGTGTCGGGGCGAAAACGCTTGACTTGCTGGGCACCGATTTGAAGCATGGCAGCAGTGACCAGTATCGGCTCATCAGTGTCACTGAAGTGTGCAGGAAACTGGACTATGGTCTTGGAGTCTGGGATGCGCGGATCCTGATGATCCAAGATGAGCAAAGCGATGCCTTGGGCACTCATGGGCTCATTCAGCTGAAAAAAGGGCAAAGCGTCAGAGACATTGGTCACTACGATCCCTTTGGCATCTCCGGAAATTTGACGGATGCTCAACTGGGCCAACATGGACCCGTCTTGCTGTTGAAAAATCCCATTGGGAATGGAGATCTTATCGGCTTGAAGAATCAGGGATTTTTTGTTCGTCTGGGCTTGCTTCTTGGTGGCCTTGCGCCCAACTGGGCGTCCTGCCTGAGCTCTTCGAGCAACGGCCTTGTGGAGTTCCTCAGTGAGCACAATCTGAATGGGAGGTCTTTGTGAGCTCGCTTTGGCTTTCAAGTCTTGCCATGGTTTCGGGGCTGCAAGGGAATTTGCTATGTTTTGTCGGCCTAGCACTGTGACCAGATGATTGGCACATGTGGTGGTGCGGTCTGGGTCTACTCCATGGGATTCTAAGAGCAGGTGCAATTGACGCAGGATCTGATCTTCAATTACGCCGCCAAAATCAATGGGACTGCGGTGATATTCAAGGAGACACGCATTTTCAAATTCAGTGCGCATGGCCGCTGCACGGATGACGGACATGGGAGTGACGACTCCTCCGGTGTCAACTTCATGTAACCAGGCAAAAGCCTGGAAGCCGCAATCACATGGGAACACTGGATCAACGTCAATCAAATTCCACATAGCATCATCAAAAGAGATGATGTCTGGCAAAGTGGTCAGAAGGTTGTATCCCTCCTGGGTGCAGTAGATGTCTATTTGTTCTCGAGTGACCCGCACCTTGAGCGGCTGCCAATGGCCATGAATCAAAAAGGCAGTTCTGGCAATGGACGGTCCTGGCTGTTGATATGCTAGTTCCATGGCCTGAATGAACCAGGTTTCAATGCGTTCATTGAGATCTGTCACGTTGGTGGCTATGATTGGTGCCGTGGTATGGTGTCCCCAGGCATGCAACTGTTGAAGATAAAAATTCATCTCATCGGTTGCTACCCAGCCCCGTTGATACCAGAGGAGTTCCAAACGTTCATGGACTGTGCGACACCCCATTGGTCTGGCGGACAAATCCGCATCAAAGGCAGGGATGGCTTGATCTGCTGGGAACATGAAGACAATGTCATACTTGCCTAGTGTCTGAGTCAAATCAAGAGGCCTTCCTACCATGTCCATGGCTTGCCAAGCATGATCAAGACCCAAAAGTCTACCTTCAGTAACGACCAGTTGGCCAACGGTGGAGTTTTGCGAAACCAAAACTTCATGTGGGATAGACCCTAGCAAACCAATCCGGACAGTGATGCATGCGACAGTTGGCAAAGCTAATGATGTGCTGACATTGACGTGCTCATCATCAACTGGGTCTGACATATCAGCACGATCTCCTTTGTGTTTCTTCGTCGGGCGCTCTTCTGATTCATTTGTCGCACTGGAAAAGGCGAGGGCGGGGCCAGAATCTCGGGCGAGATCTGGCATGGCCTGAAAAGGGACATGGGAGGGTGCCAAAAGGCGGCTGTCACTGGCGGGTGTTGTAGACAATGTCATGGAGATCTCCGCAGTGGTCTCAACCTGGGATGTTGCGCTGGGCTCAATGATCGGATCTGTCCCTGCAGTCTGAGGGCCTGACTTGACAGAAACAGGCTGGGCAGCAAAACAGTTGATGCCTCCATGGTGATGATATACTGCTGATATCATGTGGTGGTGTTTCTGCTGCTCATGGGTATCCTGGCTGACATGTGGCAAGGCAAGATCAAAAGTCTGGCCAGACTGCAAAGGAATTTCAATCTGGGGCGTGGTGGCAATAGATAAGGTTCGGGTGGGGCAAATCTCCCGGCTGGGAGATTGCATGGCCTGAAAAATCACATGGGAGGGTGCCGGATGGCTGGAGTCTACCCGGGGTGTAGGCGAGGTTGAAAGCTCTGTCGCATCAATGGAATGAACATCCTCTGCGGTTGGCATGACTGTGAGCTCAGGACGGGAAGGAGTGTTGAACGCCTGTGCATCGGTCTCATGTGGTACACATTGAATCTTCGGGTCATGGGTGGGGCCCTGATCCGTTGGAAGGACGGGCATGGCCTGAAAAGCCACATGGGAGGGTGCATCTACATGCAAGCCAACACCAGAATCTTCGACCTGATGAGGTTTGCTCGCAGGCAGTCTTGCAATTGGGCTCACTGGGCAAATCAAAGCTGTGTCTCTGGTGGTTCCACATGCAAAAGGCGGTGCAAGAAATGGGGTTTCAGCCTCTGGATCCTCATGAACCGAACCTGTACCTACTAGGCCAACTTCTTCGTGGTCTGGGGGTCGGGAGGGGCACATCTTTGATGGCAGAGATGGCTTGGCCTGAAAAAATACATGGGAGGGCATGGCATCTGCAGCGTCATCCACACTCTGCCTGTCGGCTTCGGACAAAACTGGTGGCAGCGGAAACGGATGCTCGACTGTTCGCACCTCGGATGTGTCAAAAGCAGTTGCTGTGGACGGACTTTGTACAACCTCAGTGGCGTACCTTAGTGAAGGTGCAAGTGATTCAGCCTCAGTCAAGGTACGCAGAACACTTTGTGTGAAAGTATCTTCTGAATCACTTGACTGTTCGGGTCCAAACATGCGGTCAAGACCTTGTGCAAACAGTTTCATGGACATGTTGGGATGTGAACAATTCAACCAAGCATTGCGATCTGTCAACAAACCCTGCAAGAGATTCTTCAAGCATTGAGTGGGAGGCGGTTGCAATGGCAAAATGCCCTGAATCCCCATTTGGTACAGAAAATTCGAACAGACCCAAACAGCTTGTATGGGGGAAGCCAACTGTCCAACTCCCGCCAAAGCCAGTTTCAGAGGAACGCTTGCATCTGGGGCTACATAGCTCGGCTTCAATCCGCAAAGCAGTGCAACTTCCTGCGGGTGCATGTGACGCATGGAATGGAAATCGAAATCCTTGGTGTTCACCTTGGCCCCTACTGGAATCAACTGACCATACAACCCTCGGGAAAGCAGTCGAGACATACTGAAACCTTCTGGCCTACATCCGCATGCACACTCTGAAAGTTGATTTCCCCATGAATGTGTCGCGGTGGGAATGGCTTTAAACATGTCAACAACACTACCCGCAAGTCCCCGAGGCTGTGACTTGAACATGGCTAATTTATGGATGGTCAAAATCAATTGTTCAAGCTGGTCTGGAGGAAGTTGCAACATGGCCGGAATAAGATGGATGATACTCGGTTCAAAAGGCATCTTCGGCATCTGCGGAATCGACTGGACATGGATGCTCGGATGGTGGAGAACTGCCCACCACCGTGTGCGAACCGAAGGCCAGAGGTGGTGCAAATGCAGAATGGTCTGTTGGCAGACATAGCCAGTCTGCAGGCAAAACTGGTTGAGTATGCTCTGGGCCCATGCTGACTGGCGAGCCTCTTTGGTGCATTCCATGACTATTAAGAAACACTTCAAAAAAAAACCCATGGTGAGCAACCCTGGAAAAGATTCACTTCGCTGGTCGTACTGCTCTTTCTGGTCACCTAAGACCGAAAAAGGCTGGCATGCCACTCCTCCAGTGAGGATATGGGAATCCGGTGCTGGCAGGTGTACTGCATGAATGGTCTGTGGGTGTGTCATGTTGCCTTCGACTACTGGGACTTCAGTCTTGTTGCGTAGCCACTGACAAAATTTCGGGTTATAGTCATTGTAACATGCCGTGGAAATGCCGCATGTATGAAACCCTTGACCCATGGCACCAATACCTGCACATGCCTCAATCATAGTGAGATTGCCCTGGATGTTTGGATTTTGACGTTGAAACCAAATTGATTCATTGGTCGGTTCTACCCAAATTTTCCCAGCAACTGTTCGCTTTTGAAAATTGAGCATGACCACGGTTCCCTTTGTTGAATCCAATTCCAATGTGGTGAAGAAACTGACATGATGAATGGTGGAGGAGCAAACGGTAGCTCCTGGAATCCGATATGCAGTCTCAGCCATCACGTTGACTGGAGCTCCATCAATTGCTCTCATCAAATCTGTCTCCAAGCAGAGGTCCATTGCGGCGCCGATGGTTGGGGCTTGATAGTCCACCACTAGTGTTTTGGGCTTCAATGAGTGGCAGCCCAAGCATCAGCTAGATCTGGTGTACCTCTGGAAGGGGCCTTTGGGCCGACACCTGCGGAAAATCACCATGAAACACCAACTAGCAGTTTGGTGCCTTTCCGCTACTCTGGCAGATGTAATCTCAAATTCTGCATTGTTCTGGTCGTCTATTTCTATTTCATCAGCTTCTGACAGGAAATGAATCAACGGTTCCAACGACAGCCGCGAAAATAATGCCGGCTCAAAAAATGCGCGAAGGCAAGCGCGAAGGCTTTTTTAAAAGAACGCAGTAAGCGCGAAGGCACCCTTCGCAGTAAAACCCATCTCGCGTAGGCGTCGCGTAAGCTTTGGCGAAAGCCACTTTTAGTATATAGCCGCCAAGCACCCAAAAAAAATAACACTCATATGGGATAATTTTTTTTGCTATAAAATATTGCTTTCGGTTAATGAATATCAGAGATATATGCCATTTAATTTTGACCGGTTATACTATATTTAAATGATAGGAAATATTTATTTTTATATTATATATTTTTATAGTAAATATGAATCAGGAATTAACCCTTTAATTTGATAGGGGATTTTATTTTGGTCCCAAGCAGTTTGCATCTACTTGATAGAGAGCCCTATATTATGAAGAGATATGGAATATTACGCAAGGATAAATATATTATTCTTTTGAAAAATTGTGCTTGTTTAAATATAGCATTAGTTTAATTTTAAGGGCAATAAAATTCTTTACTAATTATTATTTAAAAAAATGGGATATTTCTTTGTGGTATATTTTATTGCCAAATTTTCCTAGAGAGAGGTAGATAATATTCCTCTAGGAAAAAATATTGTTATTTTGAAGCAGAACCCTGTGATGTATATTGCATTCCTTTGAAAGAGTATATCTTTTCTTCTATATATTTTAAGAAAAAAAATGTTCTATTTTTCTGTATAGGTAGTAGTCCCTTAGGAGAAGGGTAATATCTTTCTAAGATAAGGTAATAATTTTTAAGATTACGATATTCTTTTAGAAAAAATAAAAATTTTTGGATGATATTAAGGAATATATATATATGACATTATTTGAAGAATGATATTATCTAAATTTCTTTTGAAAAAAAATAGCATTTATGTGGCAAAATATAGCATTATTTTATAATATATTTAAAAAATTAAATAAATAAAGAATATATCTTAATATATATATATATTATATAACACATATTCTTTTTACGGGGTCTGACGTTGACTTTTGAGAAAATAGCCTTTGATATACATACCGAACTTTTTGAGAGAAAATAATATTTGATATTTTTTGTGTGAAAATAAATATTTAATATATACAATAAATCCTTTGAAAGGGAATGATACTTTTTTCAAGAAAATACAATATAATTCTATGAAATTATATTTTGAATAAATATGGTATTCTTTGCAGAAAATAAAATATTATTTTGAAAAAAATAAAAAAATTCTTTAATAAGTAGTTGCATTTTAAATAAATGAAGGCATTCCTTTATTCCTCGAGGACCGTGCGGCACGTCTTTAGGCAAATTTCCTTTGAATGAAATCTAATTTTCTCTAGACGGGATTGTGGAAAGAATGCGGTATTTTTTGCTTAGAGACCAAAAGGAACAGAACCACCCTCCAAAAATGCGCATTAAGGCCTTCCCCCTCCAGAAAATAAACAAAAGGTATATTCCTTCCAGAAAATATAAATGAGTCCCTCCCCCCATCCCCCCCGGAAAATTAAAAAAAAATAAAATAATAAAAAATAAACCAAAAAAAAGACAAAAGAACCAAAGCTCTGACAGAAACCCAAAATTTTTCCTAGAATCTTTGTTTTTTTTGTTTTTTTTCTTTTTTTTTTTTCAATTTCCTAGAGATGAGATTCTAAATGAGGTCCACGAATTCGTATTGAAAACCAAACATTTGGTAAAAATATGGACATTCAAGGCAAAATTGGGAAAAAATATGGAAGATGTATAAATAATTGGAATGAATGGGGAAGGAATATTATAAATTTATATTTAAGAAAATCTATTGGGAATATATATAGATCAAAAACCCCCCAAAAATATACGGATTCACAACAGATTTTTCTATTATTATTTTTTCTATATTGAAATTATAATATTTATAATTGTTTGATATGTTTGATATTCTGAATCATATTAAAAAAATTATTATGATTTGAATTATATATATATATTTTCATATTATTATTCTTATTATTTTATTTTTTCTTAATAAAAATAAAATATATCAATATATTAAATATTATTGAAAATATTTTTGATATGTTGAAATGAAATTTGATGAATTTATTGATTTATTTTTTATTAAATAAAGTTTTGATAAATTATATTTTTTCAAATTCGAATATATGAATATAATTAAATATATGATATGTTATTATTAATATAAATAATAAATATTATTGATTTAGAATTGATTTTTTTCATGAAATGCAATATATATATTTTGAAAAATTATTGTAGAATTTGTTAATTTGATTTTAAAATATATTTTATTTTAATTTAATTCTTTTAATTTATATAATTTCGAGAAAAATAGATATATATATATATATAAATATTAATCGAATCAATGTTGAGATCGAGGAATTGATTTCAATTTTTTATTCCATTTTGATGGAAATATATTATTATGAATTATATGGATTGCGATATCGATCAATTTAAATATGAAATTACGTCAAAATTCAATATGATTGAATATATATGGGAGATCGGAAATTTATTTTTAAAGATAAATCTCCTGAATTGAAAGGGATTTTCCAATTAAATGATATATTTTTTGTCTTGCGCGTGGAACGTGATATATATTTGTTCTTTAAATGGCAGGAATATGGAATAGGAATGCGTCCTTTCGTGCAGATACCGTAGATATTGAAAATTAATTTAAAGATGGGTTTTGTGATGTGGGCATGGTATCTTATTTGTGGCGGACCGTCTTTATATGGGTGGATCCAATTCGCCATGATTGTAAATGTCCATGTAGTCGGTTGATTTTATATAATTTTAAAGAATTTTGATCTAGGTAATTTTCTTAAATTCGGTACCAGATAATTCAGATTCCAGAAGCGGATTGAAAATCTGTATTGGGGAGATTGGACCTTTTATATCTTACAAAATATTCATTCAATTTCAAATATCCGAATTTCAAAATGATCCCTTTAAAATAATATCCAAATCGATATCCAATCGATTCCCAAATCTTTTCAACAATAATTCGGATTATTTATTGGTCACAAAATAATTGACTACTACAAATATAATTCTATTATAGGTATTCCATTATAGATCTAATATATTAATTAAATAATAATTATTTAAAATCAATAATTTTAAATAGTCAAATCCCATTTAGCCTATATTTTTTGCTAAAATTAATAAAACTAAATTATCAATATAATAAGATATACAATTCCATGAAAAAAAATAAAAATAAATATAAAAATTAATTTATATTTATGAAATAAATTTGATAATAAATTTATATTTAATTATATTTAGCTAAAAATTTTCGAAACTAAAAATGCCAAAAAATATTCTTCAATATTATATATATATATAATTAATATAAATATAAAAATAGAGATTATTTTATTAAATATATTAAAAAATAAAATTAGTTATTTATTTTTATTTCATGATAATTTTCAATTATAAAAATTTAATATATTTTATTAATTCTCCAAATCAATATATATAAATTCTAAATATTCCAATTTAATTTAATTTATTTATATCCAAATATATTATTTTTAAATATGAATTTCAAAATATATTTAATATATTCAAAAAAAAATACCAATATATGATAAAATATAAATAATTATTTTTTTTTATTTCCCAATATATGCCTATAAAATATTTTGTTGGACATTCTAATATGATCCAAATCCAATTAATTCTTATTTAAAAAAATATTAAAATATTATATATAATTAAATATATATTGTTTAGTTTTCAAAATATTTATATTAAATTAAATTATTTAATAAATATTCAAAAAAATATTATATTAATAATTATATAATAAATAAAATATATCATTAATTTCAAAATAATAAATTTATGAAAATAATTATATCGAATATTTTTTTCGCAATATTTTTCAATATTTATAATTTCAATTTAAAATAAAATTAATTTCGAAAATTTTTATTTATTAAATTATCAATATATATTTTTTTTTTAGCAAAAACATATAATTATGTTCAAATATTTGTATAATATCCCTATTTGTTTTTTTTTTTTCATTTTTATATTCAAAATTATATATTAGGGTTGGCCCGCTGTTTCCAACAGCGTAGGCTTTCAGTTAATCATTTGTAGATTAAAAAAAATATTTTTATTATTATTCGAAGGAAATTTACAAGCTAAACCGCATAAAGAAAATAAAAAGATGAAGAAAATCAGAAGAGAAAAGATCAAATAAGAAGAAAATCAAAAGGAGAATAGATACAAGTGCCCCAAAAGATAGGAAAATCACGAAACATTATCTTTTTCCAATATTTTACGATTCCGGAAAGTCGAAAAATAGGCTCGCTAAAGCGACGGGTACGGCAACATCTTAGCAAATAAAATATAAAAATTGCACATCGTTATGGCGAATTTAAAAATAAAAAATATTAAAATAATTCATAATCGGACCACTTTTAAAAATAAAAATAAAGAAAATATGTACGGCGTTATTAAAAGCAAAAAAATTAAAAATTATTCCCTTCGTACCCCTTTTAGAAATTAAATCCATTCCATCAACCCACCAACCCAACCCACCAACCAACCCACCAACCCAACCCACCAACCCACCAACCCAACCCACCAACCCACCAACCCAACGCACCAACCCACCAACCCAACCCACCAACCCACCAACCCACCAACCCAACCCACCAACCCAACCCACCAACGGACCAACCCAACCCACCAACCCACCAACCCACCAACCCAACCCACCAACCCAACCCACCAACCCACCAACCC
>BGPT01000616.1:66914-79594 GCA_003297045.1 Symbiodinium sp. clade C Y103 | reverse complement strand
ACCCAACCCACCAACCCAACCCCCCAAGTGGTAGTGAACGATAGTCGAAGCACCGGCATGTACACAGGGGGAATCGAACGACCGTCACAGATTTGCCCAATGGTACAGCATAGAACTCACATTAGGCTACAATTTCCGATTCCCCAAAAAGCGTCACTTTTTTTGGGAATTGCGAAATCTCGAAATCCCAAAATAGTTGCACTTTTTCGACGTGAATTTGGAGAGATAGGGAAAAATGAGCAAANNTGGCTTCTGCAGAATTCCCCAAAAAGTGGCGGAATTTGGGGATTTCGGACCCTGGCGATTTGCGCGCGGCAGCTCATGTGTACCCAAATCGTAATATTAATAGTAATAATTAATATATTTATTTATTTCAATAATATTTATTATATAATATTTCCAATCCAATATTTTCCCAAGAAGTATTGAAATATGTTGAGCTTCAATGATCTCAGGAACGGAAAATAATATCATTATTAGGATCCAGAAGGAATGCAGGCCAGCAAATCCCAATGGCACAGCGCGCCATGACATCCATGACCAAGTCACGGCAGAATCATTGCTTGTTATTAAGGCACAGACACTGGTATAAAATGAAGTGAAAAAAAGTAGGCGCGAGCTTTGGACATGACACGTCCTACTTTCCTACTGGGACGCGGTGATTCAAAAGAAGAAGCAAGCAAGCAAGCAAGCAAGCAAGCAAGCAAGCAAGCAAGCAAGCAGGCAGGCAGGCAGGCAGGCAGGCAGGCAGGCAGGCAGGCAGGCAGGAGCAAGCAAGCAAGCAAGCAACCCAGCCAGCCAGCCAGCCAGCGAGCCAGCCAGTCACAGCAAGCCCGCAAGCCGGGAAACCAGCAGGCCAGCCAGTCAGCCAGCTGGCAAGCCAGCCAGCAAGCAAGTAAATGAGTAAACGGGTAAACGGGTAAACGGGTAAAGGGGTCAAGGGGTCAAGGGGGTAAACGAGTTAACTGCATCTGCAGAGTAACCGCAAAATACCGCCGTTAAATCCCAACAAGTTGGAGAACCAGTGTGCCATGCAGAATTGATTGTATTTCAGGAGGAACCTTCAGTAAGATTTAACTAATTATACATCTTCGTGCGCACTGCCGCAAAGCACAAGGGTTTTCCACATGTCTCAGTTCCATAGTTAGCTTTATTGTCAAAACCAGTGCGCCATGCAGTTTTGGCTACCGATCTTACAGAAACAATGTTCACCCATTACTTCTACACATTGCTTTATAGAGGCTTCTACGCAATGCACACCGGTTTGTGACGAGAACTTTGCATCGCGACGAGTAAACCCAACTACCCAGTAAAACAGAAATGGTCCACAAAACCTGTTTTTTTCCAAGCCAAATTGCGAGGTGTTCTTTATCCATTTAAGTCCATTAACCAGGCAAACTGCATTTAAACCCTATCAAAGAAATCACTTAGAAAATGACCAAAGAAGCCATTCAATATAAATTTGGACATGTTCATCTACCTAACTAACATCTTTTTTGTCATTTTATTCTAAGTAAAGTAAGTTGTTGTAATTTGATGCCCAAAAGAATTGTCTGGTATAAAAATTTATTAATCACATATATATATACATATATGTGTATATATATATATTATATAATCTCAATCATCAAATATATTCAAATGAAGGACAAATATGGATAAATGATCTGATTTTCCCAGATTCAAGATTTGTATGGATATTTCTTGGAGTTCAGCCGAACTTTGCGGACTTTTGCATTGGCCGCGGTGACTTCGAAGGGTATCACCTTTTAGGATTGCAAGTTGATGGGTTTCTATTGGAGAATAATGGGGATATAATAGAGATAACATAATGTAATATATGGATATATATGGGTATGTCTGGAACTCGGTGAACCCCAAGCTATGCCGATCTTATACGCAAAATAATGATGAATAATGGGACTTAGGGGTATGCTATTTTCAGACAGAGCCATATGGTCCCTATCCATTGACGTCCATCAACAACTGTTGCATCCGCATGGTGGCTGGTACTATTCTCAATTGTTGTCTGTCATCCAAAATCCTTGTGTAAAATCATTCTGGTCACCTATTCTGAGAGGTACAGTAACTGGAAGGCTAGGATTTTATGTATTAATATATACGTAAACATGTCTACATATGTATATTATATACTTATATTTATGGATCTGCATGTATACCTATAATATGACATGGGCGTGGATCAAAAATTGAGGGCCAGGGGACACCGACCACCCATCTTCACTCACCGAAGTTTTCGCCCAGCCGTTTTGGCTTGGGACCTACAAGTCCTGTACACATTGACCGACCTACACACAGGGTTCCTTATTTTCAATCCACATAACCACCATAAGGTGATGGTTCATGTAGCCCTGAAACACCGGGACACAAACATGTATAAAAGATTCTAAAGGAGAATAAGTCTATGAGAATAAGGACCCCCTGATTTGATTTCGCGACATTTCTGTGCTCAGAGGCCGTTTATGATGTTCCCAACCTCGTGCGGTGCATCAACGCGCAGCAAGTCTTAATGATGCGGAATCGGCGGAGAGATCTGGATGAATTCAGATGCAAAGGCTCCACTGAGGAATTGTTCAACTGTAAAACTCGTAATCTGCGCGATGTTTTGTAGTGCAACTTGAAAAATCACATGAACCTCCCATGATATAACCGAAGTTTCCCCCACGTGAGTAATCTTCATGAGCTGATGGCTGCGGTCACGAGGTTTTAGTAATCCAGTTCTAACATGTTCTAACTAGTACCACCTAGCCATCATAAGCGCAACAGCCTGTAAATGGGTTGATCATATGGACAATATACATATACGTGTACTGTATAGTGTTCAATAACAATAATCAATCATAATCATGATGGCTTCACCTTAATGCCAATATAAGAATCCTTTAGTTGCAATCTATATCAATATATTATTAGTAAAGTAAGAATAAACCAGCATCAAACACCCATATGTTCATGGTTTTTGCATGTTTTACCCACACATCTATGGCAAATTTGGGGGTGGTATGGCCTATGGCTCCGCACCCTCACTGGGTTGATCAGCAGCCTTTGAAACCTGAGGATCTGTGGCGCAGGACCCCAAAATGAGATCTGCTGCAAAGACTCTGGGAATTTCTACGATATCACAAGAATCATGATAAGATGATTTAAGATGATTTAAGATAATAGAATATAATAGAACTAATCATCATCATGACAAGCTACAATATGCTGCAAATCATAGAATATAGTAAGGGTGGACCCAAGGCATGGTGTATTTTTACCACTTCACCCTGCAATTCGGGGGATCTGGAAGCTGGAACCATAGTCAAGGCAGAAATGCTGCAACAGGGTAGCCAGGTGTAAATACAGCCCATCTAAACAGACAGCAGTGCAGCCGCACTTGGCGACTCCCTGGAAAAGGTCCGTGGTTTTCCTGTGGTTTTTACAGCAGCGAGTGCCTGTCGATGTTCCATCTCCCGCGTCAGTTCAAGGGGATTAGTTCGACAACTAGAAATCATAATAATTCGATATTTCATGTCGGAATTGCAGTAATCTAGATAAAACTTGGCAATGGACAATGCCTGCGGTCTAGATGATTTTCTTGCTGATATGGGAGACATGGAGTTGCCGTTTTTATTTTGTTTACTGGGGCGATTCGCCACTTTTCGAATCGGACATAGGGATGCCCCCAGATTCCTCAGATAACCCCTTGCAACATCTTGTACCTGGGTTATAACCATGGATGTCACCAGCTACTAATGGAATGAGACAAAGCTCCAAGTAGTATCCAGATTTCTGTACGCAGGATCAACACTTCTGAATTGGAGTGATCGCCCCAACAAATTAATAAATCACAATCAGGGGCTACAACATCCTTTCAGACTCCAAAAGAATTGCACTGAACACTTGAATCAATGATCCAGAAAACTATCCATGGCATAGATGCGCTAGGTCCGCTAGGTGCACGGCTGACATGCTTTGCAGTCTTCTGTGGATGTGTCTTCCCACCTTGATTGGCATGGCATCATCCCCTGTGTTTTATTCAATTTTGGTACACCCCTATTTGGTTGTCATATGTTTTTCATAGGGATTTCAATGGTTTTAGAGGGATTTATAGGGACTTATATGGATTTATATGGTTTTATATGGTTCTATAGGGATAATAGTGGGAATTTCATTTCTATATAATAGGAATATACCTTCCGGTGTCATCCAACGTGGTTAGCTGGGAAATCCTGGGTTTACCACATTACTCCTGCCAAGGGTCCCATCGTGTATCTCTACGAGGGATCTTTCCTGTAGGTCCAATAGCTTTGCTAGACCTCTTTTTTTTTGCATCATGGCACGATCTGATATCCTGGAGCATAGTTCAAGTTGCCCCAAATGGCGATCAACTATTGTACCGCTTATACTTGTGGTAGAAACCTTGAAGCAATATGACTCCATGCTTTCCTTTGCACATGATCCCCTGCAGAAGGGGGCAACGTATCCCTCGACGGCAAGTGCTTAATGATGGCGCAAGGGGCCTTGATTGCCAAATCCAGTTTTTCTTGGCTCTATCCCTATATTTTGTTGCTTAAATCCCTATGTTTGATTGTCAAATCCAACTGTTTCCTATACAATCACCATCTTTGATGGCTGAAACCCAATTTCGAGTTGGTTGAATCCCAATATGTGCTATTGAAATTCCCTCTTTTGCCGGTTGAATCCCCATTTCTGACCCATTCTTGATGGATGAATCCTATAAATCCATACATAAATCCATATAAATCATGATCAATGCCTATAAATCCGCAATGGTTGCCCTGTCACCCGGCACATCCGCTCTGGGGCCGTCTGACTCCACTGGACTCCAGGCGCGTCCCCGAGGCAAATCCTGGGGATGTCTGGTGAAGTAACTATGAAAACTATGATGTCAGGGGGATTATTATGGTACCATATAATAACATCACATCATAGTACCATGTATATATATATATATGATTTATATATGTATATGCCTACGGCCCGAAAACCGGACGAGCGTTTTTGCATTTTTTTGCGTTCTGTTTTTTTTGGGGTGGGGGTGGGGTGGGGGGGGGGGGCAATAGNGCCAGGTAGCCTCTCGAGCAAGAGTCCGATGATCATGCCATATGTCAAAGCGTGGCAATGGCGATACATTCATCGGAACTCGAATGTCTGTGAAATCACAGGCAAAGCTGTGCNAGCTGTGCGCAAGTTGGACTGAGTTGAAAAAGAGTTGAAATCAGTGCGCTGGCGCTGTGGTAAAACGCAAAACGCCCCAAATTTCGTATACGAAAAGTACGGGTCCTCAATCATGATTTTTTGAATTTCATGACACGAAATGTCCCTTTTTTACTCAGACATACTGTAATTTGCGATAGAATGTGCATAAAAATGGCTGNNNNATGTCCCTTTTTTACTCAGACATACTGTAATTTGCGATAGAATGTGCATAAAAATGGCTGTGTACATGTGCAAAACACAGCATTTTCTACAATTGCAAGATCTCAAAAAACGATGAAAACGCTCGTCCGATTTCCGGGCCGTACGGATGTATATGTCACTATAGTATCGTATTATAGTACCATATAATAAAAAACAGAATATGACATGATATTTCCATATATTTCCAATGGTTGGAAAATTACCATAGTGACTATAATATCTTAGAAAATGACTATGGTTCCATGGGGATTTCATGGGGGGTCAACCAACAAAATTGGGAGATTCATGATTAATGGGAATTACCATCTGGTAAAAAAAACAGTTCGCTGGTGAATCTCCGCTGGTAAACTAAACATAGCCATGGAAAATGGCCTAATAAGTTCGATGATTGATCCATGAACAATGGTGATTTCCCATAGTTATGTTAGGTTACTGGTGCATAACCATGGTGAAATAGCCATGATAAGTATGATGAGTATTGATGAGTGATGAATCCGTCTCAGCGACCTGGTGACGGCTCCCTGTAGGCTCCCCAACTGGTTCAAAGCGCATGGAAGTCAAGAGTTGAAGACCTCAGCATGGCCACCCTGGAATTCGTGGCCTGGTTGAACCCCAAAAAACATGTCTGGAACCGTTGGTGAAAGATTTCCGTTGGTTAAACCCCGCAGTTTTGGTGGCTGAATGTCCAATCAGCAACAACAGGGATTTAAACAAAAGAAATGATCATTGAACCACCAAATCTCAGGGTTAACCCTCTGGTCAGCTAACTTGTCAATGAAAATTCACTAAAATGTCATGAAAGAAAAACATAGAAAAATTGCGCTTCCAGGATTTTGGGTAATTTCCATTTTTCCATGGAATGTTGGATCATCAGAGAACGCCCCAAAAGATATTAGCTGTCAGGGATACCCATCACAGCTCAGCTCTTCAGAACATCAACAATAATTTGAAACCACCAGCAAGTGGTTCATTGGGCTTGACGGGGCTCTTTCCAAGTATTCTGCAATTCAAATTTGGACATTGTTCATAAACTGCTGTGATTCATTGTACGCTAAACAACTCGATTCATTCAAGTCGTTCAACTTTATACGGTAAATATAATGTAAACAACATCCCAAGTATTGAAGCAACCTTGGACGAAAACACCCAGTGGGGTCTTTCAATAATTGGAGTTTCCTCCAACTTAGTAGGATCGGTACTCCTTCGATATAAAATACATAAACCAGGGTTAATTCACCTGAGGTTGCCTTTACAGTTTTGCACCAGCTGTTCATGGCAATCCTAGTTTTTCCCCAACATCCCAGGTAGATCCATGGTGCTTTGTGCAGATGAGCTACATCTGAAAATCAATCCGCTTTTTTGACAGAAAATAAAACAACCAATAGCCGAGTCAATTCGGAAAACTGACATAACTATGGAAACTATTGGAGAATCACCATTTTACTAGTTGGATCAATTATACATGAGCCACATGGGACATTTTCAATAGATAAATTAGCGGAGGGTATTCAGTCTGGAATTCTGTTCGGCGACCCCAGCCGGATGATATAAAGTGTACCCACAAGTGACTGATGAACGTAGCCTGCAGAACCCTTATGACGCTTTGTTCGTTTTAACTCCCTTTTCACAACATGCAAAACATTGTGATTAATTCTCGAAAATTCAGGGACATTGAACATGTTTGAGACCACCAGCCAGTGTTGTATTGGTTCATATCTCCATGTACTGCTGCTGATAATCCTCTTTATCAATGATAAACACCCCATTTTCTCTTGGTAGACCGGTTGCATTATTTGAAGGCATCATACTGTACTGCTAATAAATACAATCCACCCCATAGTCGGAATCCTCAATGGGTACATTACATATGTATATAATATATAGTTATTTATATATATAATATATAATTATATATTGTATATATATGATAATTATATGATCATACGAGTATGTGCATTCCTATTAACGGACTGGTGACCATCCTGCATTGTGGGCAACTTACCCAGACCATGGCACACATGGTGGTCACTCTTGGATACCCACAAAATGCTATTGTAACTGCCTAAAATCACCAAAAACCATCCAAAGTTCGTAGTTGTATCATGTTATATCACCGAAAACATCAAAAGTTCGTGGTTTTGAAGTACTTGGATATCTTGACCCACCACCCATTCCCATCTCAGTCGAAGTGACAGTCCTCTTGTCCTAGCTCTACAGGTCTCCAGGCCTCAGGGTGTGGTCTCCAGAAGGTGGACATTTTCACATGAAGATGGGGGTTTTCTAATGGCTGGGGGTACCCCAAAAATGGATGGTTTATAATGGAAAATCCGATCTATAAATGGATGATTTGGGGGTACCCCTATTTTAGGAAACCTCCAGATTCCTACAAGCAATCCCATTGTCCCTTGTGGTAACCATCCTAAACTTTCCTGTGAACTCCTGAGCCGACCAGACAATTCTTGCTCACCAAATTTCGCGGAATCGACGGAGGCAGAAATGGATCATTACCCCCAAAGAATCCTTCGGAGATCAGCTACAAATGGTAGCCAAATGGAAGCCAGGGTGGGGATCACGATCTAAATGCGCCCCAAACAGGTTTCACCATGCACCAACCTGAAGGGTTGGTCTGCAACTGAGGTCAGAGACATCTTGCCCCAAACAGATCACCCAGACTCATTGATGCTGAACAACAATATGGGAGGTATTTTCCTAGAGGAAGGCATTCTTGGATTCTAAATCACTAAGCCCGTCTAACTATCGATATAATCCATCTAAGTACCGATATGTACAGTGTATATATAATGATGTTATATGTCTAATAAGTATATATCTACCGAAAGCATCCGAAAGTCCTAGTTCCACTGACCTGGTGAGCAACTTCGCTATAGGTTGGGCCCCCACCTTGAGAGTTGCCAAGCTGTGCTTCCCCGCATCCAGGCGCACTTCGCCCCCTGACCAGCGCAAGATGCCCTTGAAGGGCTGTCCCTGGGCGAATTTTATCCCACAAGGTGATGAAATGGGACTGAAAATGAGGTATGACGAGGTATACCATGGTTTATACGGTATACCCCACGTTATGATCCAAAAATGTCTCTGGAATATTGGAGTATGAGGTTCTAGACCATTGGATTATTTTGGGGCTATATATTCTATTTCCCAAATGGGAAGGGTTTTAGTTTTAGCAACAAGCTGCGAGATGGAACCCAGCTTCGGACTTCAATGAAAACAAAAACATTGGGATTTAGATAAGCCAGTCATGTGGAATTCAACATGGTCCAAGCATTGGTGGCCCATCTTTGCAAATGTTCCCCTGCTAGCCTAGGGTGCGGGAAGCACAAATTTGACAAAACCAGACAAAAACAAGGTCTCATACTGCTTGGGACCTCAAGTCTTGGACTTGGATTTGACTCCGGGGCTGCATTCAGTGGCTTCCATTCTCATATACCCTCCACCAACATTTAGGACTCCGGACATCATCCGGAATGTCGCGACGGTGCCCGCAAACAAAGACCATGAGCTCTGGCTCTAATTTGCTGTCCTGTGGCCAAAATCCTGGGACCTGCCAGATATCTTCATGAGGATGTCAGCAACAAAAAGGGTCCTAAGATCCAAAGGGGGGAATCCTAGCAATAAAGGTCTTAGTTGTGTCACCAAGATCAGTTAAGTCAGAACCCAAACAATACTAATCATGCCGAAGATGTCACCAATCAACATGGGGTTCTAATGGGTTATAACTCTACCCGCAAGTTGGGTACCTCTGATTTGATTGGGACATTTTGGCACTAACTCGACAGCCTGTGCCAGCTCTCCCTAATGAGTGGCTTAGTTTGCCAAATCAAAAGTCGGAACTGAATGGTATCAAGAAAGAAGGGTTCTGGTCTGAAAACAAGAACACCAACAAAATCAAATCAAGTGAAAAAAAAACACATTTGCACCAAGTACCATAACTTGTCAGAACGTCACAGCCTTTTAAATGAAGAAACATGTATCATCTTGCAGGTCGGCAAGTATCGTTGGTCTCAGATCTGTCAACAAAAAAATGAAGTGGAATCTCAAGGTGCAACCCAGCAGCAGCCTGCCATATGAACATCAAGCTGTACCCAGGTGAAAAGCACGAAGGGAATTATTGATCTTCCCCCCATTACGCCCCAAGACGAAACTCGCCCTTTTTGGCGAGAACAGAACATGAATGGATGTGGATCCAATACAAAACCTAGGTTTTTGGGTTCTCGGTAGTTATCTAATTTTAAAAGGGAGGGATAAGCTGAGATATTGAGATGCTCCATATCTATCTTTCAAAGCACCGCAGCTCCTCAAGGATAATGGGAGTGACATAGATGTAGATTCCAACCTGCCATGTTTTAGCACATTCGACAAGTCATCCCAACATTAGGCCCCTCATATAGCTGGTTTGAATCCACTTGAGAAGGTTCAAACTCGGAGTATCCCAAAAAAATGAATGGTCAATCAAAACCCAAAACAAACAACCAGCAATTGTGGGTCCTCCGTTGGTCTCAAATTTCGACTTGTACAGGCTGTGTGCATAAAAAAATGCATGGGTCATATATTGCCGATCTTTATTCAGCGCACGGCCATGCTTGTTGGTTGTACCGCTGTACCCCTCGATATTGGAACATTGTACCACGCAGCTGACTCAAATGTGGCTGTTCACACACAACTGGCAAGCTTCCTGTCACAATCAAAGGACACACTGTAGCTTCGAAACTTCTTTCGCACAATCCCACTACTTCTTCACTGAAATCTACAGACTGTCCGAGGATACCCTCTGGTGAACTAACATAACTATGGAAAATCACCATTTTTCATGGGAAAATCCACTATAAATGGCCATGTTCAATAGCTATGTTAGTTTTCCAGAGGGTAATTCATTAAAAAAAACATGCAGAAACTTCTTCATAGGCCATACTCCTCAGGATCTCATCATCCCAAATGCAGGTTTCCTCGAATGGTGCTCCCCCATTAGAGATGGTTTCGAATGGAAACTCCTAAAGTCAAATGGATGATTTGGGGGTACCCCCATGGATTGGAAACCCCCAAAGATGGCCATTTATAGTTGATTTATCCATTAAAACTATGGTGATTTATCCATTAAAACTATGATAATGGAAAACTATCGTGATTGTTCCCAATTTCCCAAACCAATTCTTTTCTCGTGCCAGTTGGCATCGCCGAAAAATGCCACACTGAGCACCCCACCGGTACTTTCACCTGGATGTCCTGGTCACGTTTCGATGGTCAGCGTCACCGCAATAACTACCAAGAGTGGGAAGATCTAGCAGAAAAATATGGACATTTACATTTTATGTATACAGTATATATATATAAATCATTATAAATTCACCTGGGATATCTATCAAACAACACCTTAAAGGTTTTAAAGGGGGATGTCAACTACAAAATGATGAGAATTTCAAGCGACAAACTGTGGCCATGACCTGTTACCCACCTGGCCTAGGTGTGAACCATGGCGATATAGGCTATCCACAAATAGAGACTGGGAACCAGCTTTGACATGGGATTTCTAATGGGATTACCCCAAAAAAAGTACGGTTCGAGTAGATAGCTGAAAGTGGCATAAAATGCATTCCATCCTCCCGCTTTTTGGCACAGATCAACCATATATTCCAAATATCATGCCAACTATCATCCCGATAGTAAGCAAATGCAACTAATCATATCCCAATAACTGATTTAAGTATGCTCCCATGATCGCTAGGTAAATTATCACAATTCACCAAAGCTGAAATCATTGTGGGGTCCAATCATCAGTACTTAGCATAGTACTTCACCTATATAGATAATGATATTATTCACTATTCAACGAATTCAACCAATTCATTGATCAGTTGTTCTGAAACCCCGGTGGTTGGCCGCTGAATCTACCCTGGAATCATCGGCTCGATGCCTCGCTCACGTTTCGCTCCTGTGAAAAGGATGGCCGATGGGTGAGAGGATGATGCCCTCAATCCTTACCTAAGTTGGAGCAAATAAGCACGCAAATTTGTAGATATGTATATAGAATATATAATAGTATAGAATTACATAGATAGGTTTACAACCCAAGTTACAACTGGGTGTTTGACTCTGTTCAAGGTGACTGAAACGGCCGTTCAGCCATCTAAACGAGATGATCCCACACTGCGAATTTCAACACAAATGCAAAGGGGGGTGGTTAACCACAAAAGCGTTTTGAAATCAGCTTTGTGGTTATATACTGTAGTACCATCCCGTTTTTGGGTTGAACTTGAAACCCAATGTCTGGATAAGTTGTGATAGTTCACTACCCTGCAGTATTTTGGTGATTTTGGGATGATTCCAACTAAAATAGTATGGTTCCATATAGTGCAATAGATTCAATAGTATGATTCCAAATAATCAGTTGTACTTACTAATTCCCTATACCAATACCCTCTGGTAAACTAACATAGCGACATAGAAAATGGCCATAGAAAGAGTGTATATTTTCCCATTAATAGCATGGTGATTTTCCATAGTTATGTTAGTTTACCAGAGGGTACCAATACATTCACCATGATTCCAGGCTTTGGTGAAGCGACGGTCTCCTCCTCCCTAGGTCGAAAGTCCAGCGTCTGCTGCAGCAGGGAACGCTGGCTGAGTTCCAGGCTGACCTGCCACGAAGCCCTGGGGCAATTACTATGGTTATTGGTTGATTTATATACATAATATATATATATATATATGTACATTTATGTATATACATATAGTATGTAAGTATATAATTGTATGTATTTACATCTATACATATAATTATCCATAGTTAACCTCCGGTGTCATCAAACGTGACAATGGATGAATTCACAAGAATCAGTTCAAAAAAAGGAGTTGACTGAGTCAACCAAGAAGAATATGGGGCAGGAAACCAACGCTGCACGCGCTGCTTTTTTTTGCACGCTTGTTGTTCGGCGCAAATCACACAATCTGCTGACTTCCTATGTAGCTAAACATCCCTTCGGATCTGTGGATGAAGTCGCCACTTTACCGCCAAGGGCAATCTTTGCTACAAAGGGAAACTCGAGAAAAGCGAGCTTTTCTAAGCTGGCAGATTCCCGGTGGCCGGGCAATTTTTCCATCAAAATTCATCCTTCCTAGCCTCTTAGTAACGGTAGGTGTCCTGCTTGAAAGGACCATCCACCTTGACGCCAATGTAGTCGGCCTGCTCCTTGGAGAGCTTTGTGAGGTTTGCACCCAGG
>BGPT01000616.1:11871-57848 GCA_003297045.1 Symbiodinium sp. clade C Y103 | reverse complement strand
CACCAGTTCCTGGAACTGGGGCCCAGTTCCTAACATTGAACCAACCTCCCCCACAAATGGGGGGGTCGGCGGCACCAGGGCGTTAGCCCATTCTATTTTGTTGCTGTAAGTTCCTGATTCATGGAGTATCCTATGTATAACATTGTATATAATTGGGTTATACCCCGACTTGCTAACCAGTGATTAAGTGGGGTGAACCACCAAGTAAATGGAGGTTCATAGCTGGGAAAAATCATCTATATATAAATGGGAATGTTTATATAAAAAATAGTCAAATTCCCAGAGGGTAGGATTTGTGGGTTTCCCAAAATGTTAGGGATTGGCTCAAACATATCTAAAATCCAGAAACTTCATGAGATCATCACCCCTTGCTGGTAAGTTATTCGGCAGGTATATCATGGGGTTTAGCACAATATCATTCAGTATGTGAGTATTTTTCGACTTGGGGTGCCCCTATTCACCATGTGTTTCCTTGTCAAAAATAACCAATCGCAACATCCCCCATTCTAGGAAACTCCAAAATCTGTGGGACCTCGGCTGGATTTGACCACTAATGATTCAACGACCTCAAGTGGGAAGCTCCATTGTATCTCCTGTCTGAAAGCTCTAAACCTAATCGCTTGTGGAGCCTTATCACTCTATTTGACCATATTTGACCACCAAAACGTGATTTACCCAAATTCTGGGTAAACTCACCATTCTTCTTGGTTCAAACCACCATTTGGCTTGCTCATGGTTGGTGTATCAGTTCTATACATATTGTCCAAAACGCAGATATCCCAAACTCCCATTTCCCCCATCAAGACTGCAATTAATTGAGGTCTGTCGATAAACCAGTTTCAAGAGGAATTATAGAAGCAATAGCCTTATTCGTACCTATAAAATATACTGTTGGCCACTAAAATAGGTATCGGATTGTGCCAACCAAAGCCGTAAAAAGTAAAAGCTTTTTGCGATGGAAACCATGGCCCGTTTATATTTCGACGCTTTACCTTTTAAAAAGATAAAGAAGGTTATTTTCCATAGCTATGTTGAATTACCAGAGGCTATCTTAATCCAAGTTTTGATCATGCCACATACTGTGGATGGAAGCAATCCTGCAGCAGTTGGGCACTATATATTGGGATTCCTACGACACACTGCACATAATGGGATTATAATGGGATAAACCATGATATACATTGATATACCATGATAAACCACCAACTGGTGCAGGATTTCGCAACCATCCACAGTATGTTCATCTCCCCAAATGGCACAGCTCCAAGCCTGAGCGTCCTCCTGTTTGGGTCTGCGATGTCTCCGTGCCTGACGCGGCCGGGAGACGACCCAAAATTGGTGCCCAACAAAATATCTCAAGATATATTTTTGGGGTATTTAATAACTGCCGATCCCTGAGAAATTCAAGCAATTTTTTGGGGGGGTCCTAAAATGGGACGACCCCCCAAATCATCAAAAGACCATTTTACATCATTTTACTAGTGAAACCCTATGGTTTTGGGGATCCCCCATTTTAGGAAACCCCCATATGACTATATGACTATCTATATTTTGAGTGTATACATCGGCTCCTAATGACTCGTACCGGTTTGCAAGAGCATTGCGCGCGGGGGGTGCTGCATTTTCTCAAATGTGGAAGTCGTTTTATGAAGGAATACTGCGGTTGCTCGCAGTACTGTGCTTGCTCAACAAGATGCTGGAGTTGTTCGGGCTGGAACACGAGCGTACAGTATTTTTTGATATGTACTTATATAAACTTATATACATATGTTCATTTCAAAAAAGCCTGCACTTGGAAAAGGAGCACTGCGCTGCTTTCTGCACGAGTATTTCATTCAATCAAACGCCACTCTAATTATCTCTAATTGGTATATCCACGTTGTCTAATTACAGTAGCTAATTAGTACACTTGACATATCCGACTGCTAAAACAATTTGCTCATCAATGAACAATTGACAGTTGGATGTTGTTAAGGACTGTTAACCATCTACTAATACAATTACCAATATCCACCATCTACTTTCTTCAAGGACTCCCAGACTTTCCGCATCAAGGGGGGGATGTCCCAGGCAGCGCTCTTCTGTGGAGAACGTAACTACTGTAATACCTTTCCTGACCTTCGTACGAGATCGTACGAGTATCATCCACAGCCCAAAAAAGAACATATGTCGGGTTTGTCTGAAAATGGGGCATACCTGCAAATAGCCACTGGAAAATAGGGACAATATGGAACAAGGAGCTTCCAATCCATTGGAATTGGGGGGTCCCATGGGGTCCCCTATCTTCAGACAAAGGTGATTCCAATAGATTCCCAACCACGACTGGGATGCCATGCGACCCATGCCTGCCGTTCCAAGGGAGTAGGAACCCCTGGCAACGAACAAGGGGGTCATCGGTCATGTCCTTTAAAAGGCCATGTCAGTCGGGGGACAACCAGCAAAATTTGGATAGACTTGGGGATAGAACTTTGACAGAACTTGACAGGAAATGGGATAGGAGGGACCTAAGATCCCATCAACAGATGGAAAGGGTTCTGATATGTTCTGATATTGTGTATGTTTCTTGTAGAAGCTTTTGCAGTGGGGACGGATCCAAAGTACTGCGCATGTTAGAACCATACAGTCCTGGTTTGATCGATTTGCATGTACACATTTTTCATGGCAGTCAGTATGCAAAATATGCGACAAAGAAACGTCCCGGGTTCCCGGTGGGTCTGATCCACTTTGGCTTTAGATTTTGCCCAGCTGCAGTTTGTTAAATCTTACTTGGCAGTTTTTTTCTCCTTCAGAATTTGAAAGGGGTCTGACCTGGACACAATTTGGCCATGGTCGCGGGAGCTGGTAGCATGACCAACCCAACCAAATCTGCCCAGCAGAGATTGAAAGCCACCTTCTGGCGACAAACCTGACGACAATCAGCCACTGATGCTGGCAACATCCTTCATTTACAGGAAAAACAAAGCCAAGAAACCATGGTGCTTTTGGAGGGGATGAAACCACATATGACTGGGACATACTTGGACCACAAATATCATACATCGTGGAGTTTGATACGAACGACGGGATTAGATTTGTTCCAGTATTTTCCTCTTGAAAAATTGTGGATTTCCCAAAGCCAGATTTGTTCACCACAGGTTCTTTATTGGCAAATTGACTGGAGCAGCACCGCAGGTTCGCACATGAACGGTGCACAAGTGCACAACAGATTGCTATCATATGCTATCATGATCGCGCCTCCTCCATTTGATGATGGTATCTGACAGTACGTCCAAAAATGGCAAATTGGAAAACCTTTGGATTTCCCTGCTAAGTAGAGACTGGTTTGGAGGATTCTTGGAAACACTCATCCATTCCATACAGGCATCCTAGTTTCCACTTGAGAAGCACCGAAATCATATAGTCATATAGTTTTCAAATTAAATGTGCCCCTGGAGTTCACATTCGCCACCTCCTACAGTTGTAGGAGCATACCCTTTAGGTTTGGTAAACTCATCATGTTGGTTGGTTTAAGGCTCCATATTTGTTCACTCTCCGGGCAACTCTTAACACGTGCAGCTACTGAGCCTTGACCTTACGTCTCCTTTACATCTGGAACTTCCGGTCACGATTCTGGAACCCTCTCACGGCTTCAACTTTTGGGAAGAATCAGGGTTCAAATACCCTCTGGTATTTAAGCATGGCAACTGGAAAATCCACTATAAAATAAAGGAGGTCATCCAACTAAATGAGGGATTTTCCATTGCCATGGTTGATTACTGGAGGATATGTTCATATACAACGGTCATCAATGGTCTGAATGCTTTTGAAAGCACTGCATAAAGCTGCTCCAGCTGCTGCTGAATAGAATAGGAACTAGCTCTCTCTTTTGGAGTGCAGTGTCTAGACAAGTCCAGCCTTGAAAAACTGCAGGAGCGCATATTTCAATGCGAGGAGTTGTGGCAACGACTCTCACAGCCGCGAATTGTTGAGTGCTGAAAAGCTGCTTATTGATGTCGTTCATTGTGAGGGAATGGCTCAGTGTATAGCCCTGATCAACATGACATTCCGCGGTCCGTACTCACTTGCGCTCGTTTTGGGAGGTGGGCGAGCCGATAGTGATCCAACCAGTGGGGTTGCATGAAATCTTGATCTCTCTGGGATCCATACTCCCTCTGCAACAATCAACTTTAGGGAGCTCAACTAGTGTTTCACCACTCAAAGTGGGGTGTCCAACTTCCCCCAAAAAAGGGAAGTATGGAGAGACCCCTCTTGCCACGGTTCCAGCATTGATTGCAAACAGCCCCCGGCGCTGAACTGGGGCTGTCAGAGATGTCAGGGGCCCCAAACAGAGAAGCTTCTGGTAGGTCGGCAGCCTTCTGTCTTGCTAATTCAGCTGTGGCGCAGCTTCGCACTGTTCACCCCATTGGAAAAAAAAAACACATATATATATATATATATAAATCGCTTCTGACGGAGCAAACCTAGTCCTATGGCCTATCATTCCTATTATTCTTAGTTCGGGGTGAATGTTTGGGGTGAAACCACAGCTCAAATTCCTGAAAGCAAATGCGGAAGCCGACTGAAAGGGCCATGCACACCAAGGGTACAATGTGAATCATGGTGAATCATCTACCCTCTGGAAATAGTAAACCACGAATGTGTAAATTCAAAGGTTTAGTGAACAAATGGTGTCTGATGCTAATGATGGTATGGTTTCTTAGATCGTATGGTATATGACTGGTTTTACCGCGTTCTCAGGGTGCCATTAAGAACCATTGTCAAAGTCAATGTAAATATTCCATCCTGGCATGTTTTCCTTACGCTTCCCAAGGAGTTGCATCATCCAGACAAATCTGAGATATGCTCTGGATGCATGGATCAATTTTGTGTTAAACCCTCTCAAGTGGAAGAGTACTAAGCATGACCACTAATTTGTGGATAGGACAAAATCACATCCCTCAGGCTGTATGATCGTATTGGCCGTGTTGAACCCTTGGTCGGCGAAAATGTCGCTCCTTGCAGCAACCATCAGCACCCGGCAGGGCCATAAATCAGACAACAAGCAAGGTGAATGCCAGTGATATGTCAAGGACCCACAACACTGGGACCTTCCCGTGGTCGTTTCCCATACTTCCCATACTGCTTGGGTGCCTAATGGCAGGGAAAGCGTGGAGGTCCCAGGATTTGGGGGCTCCACCTGCCACTGCCACGGTGCCGATGGCAAGAAACGGTGGGCCGCAGCCAAACTAAAACGCAGCCTGGCATCCGGCAGTGAACCTTACAAAACCTGGAGTCGCGCAGAACATGAAATGAAAAAAGTTGGTATGACAGGGAGATGGACAGAAGAACATAGGATGAGATTGGGATCAAAAATCACTGTAAATATGAGCTGGTATTGAAAGGTCAACAACAAAATCTAGATGATCCATTATGATCAGGCCAATCTTGTATAGATACCCATTCATAGCTACAGAAGCCAGTGATGGTTCGACACAGAATGACAGAATGAGACCGGGAGTCTCACGCATAAAAATACTATATATATATACTACCAGCAAAATCCAAGAAATTTACAGTGGATACTTAACTCCCAGCATTAGAACAACAGCAAGAAACTAGATACAAATTCGATATATCTACGTGTATTATAGGCTATAGGTGTGTGTTGGGTGATTGTGTGTGTGTTTGTATATAAGCAAACTATTTTTTTCAACGCCACCATTGGTTGTACTGTGTCCAAAGTTGCAACCAGCAGATACCAGCAGCTGGAATATGAGGCACCAAAAAGCCTGTAAAACCACGGTCCAGATCCAGCCGGTGCGAGCACAGGCAGAACTGAGAACCACCCTTTCTTGTCGGTGCGGGTCTCTGCCAGTCAGGTTCATGCCACACTTGGAGATCGTAGTGACCCACTTCCCATTGGAAAACTCCAGTGCTTGAAGGTTTCGGAAAGCGCACTAGCGGTAAGAGTGGGTATGTTTCATTGTTGCTGCATTTACCAAGTCACAAGTGGAATCTACAACCTTCTTGGAAAAATAGGCCGCCCTATCTATGCCTGATGATAGCCACTAATTCTGGTGTTTTAGACACCATGCAAAGCCCCTTGGATTTTTGAAGATTTTCCAAGGGTCCATTCCTCACATGTTTCGCAATTGGAAGGACTCCACCAACCAAACATGAGGAACAATCCATGAATGTGAATCTATCACCAGTCACCCACATATCTGACCCAACGCTGTTTTGCTGGATTGTCGCAGTCATACAATCGCCATCGCAATGCAGGGCGTTTGATGTTGCAACATTGTAACATTCTCCTTTTTGTTGGAATCTGCTTCATACAATCGCCATCGCAATGCAGGGCGGTCGATGTTGCAACATTATAACATGCTCCTTTTTGTTGGAATCCGCTTCATGGATTGCCCCAATTTATGGCTATCTCAGTGGTGTTTTTTCTTCCCTATGTTTGGGCAAAGCAGCATGAAACCACCTTTCAAGAAAAACATATCTCCATTAGCATAGATGGCCTTGATTTCCCAGCCTGGCTTATGAACAAAAAATTGCCTCAGCTGCCGCAGCGCCCATAGCATCACTCTTTGGAGATTTCAGGAGCCTTAGAAGACGGAGGGTTGCTGCATGGTTTGCTGTTGTGCTTGTCGGCGTTGTCCTTGTGATCTTGTTGTGGTTGTGGTCACTGTTTGGTTGGTGTCTTGTTGGCGTTGGCATTACTGTCGTTGTTGTCATTGTTGTTGTTGTTGTTGTTGTCGTCGTCGTCGTCGTCGTCGTCGTTCTTGTTGTTGTGGTTGTTGTGGTTGTAGTTGTGGTTGTAGTTGTGGTTGCAGTTGTGGTTGTAGTTGCGGTTGCAGTTGTGGTTGTAGTTGTGGTTGTAGTTGTGGTTGTAGTTGTGGTTGTAGGTGTGGTTGTAGCTGTGGTTGTAGCTGTGGTTGTAGCTGTGGTTGTAGTTGAAGTTGTAGTAGTCCTAGTAGTAGTACTAGTAGTAGTAGTAGTAGTAGTAGTAGTAGTAGTAGCAGCAGCAGCAGCAGCAGTAGTAGTAGTAGTAGTACAGTAGTAGTACAGTAGTAGTACAGTAGTAGTACAGTAGTAGTACAGTAGTAGTACAGTAATAGTACAGTAGTAGTACAGTAGTAGTTGTAGTAGTTGTAGTAGTAGTAGTAGTGGTAGTGGTAGTGGTAGTCGTAGTAGTAGTACTAGTAGTAGTAGTAGTTGTTGTTGTTGTGGTTGTGGTTGCTGTTGTTGTTGTTGTTGTTGTTGTTGTCGTTGTTGTCGTCGTCGTTGTCGTCGTCGTTGTTGTTTTGGTTGTTGTGGTTGTTGTGGTTGTTGTGGTTGTTGTGGTTGTTGTGGTGGTTGTTGTTGTTGTTGTTGTTGTTGTTGTTGTTGTGGTTGTTGTTGTTGTTGCTAATGTTGTTGTTGTTGTTGTTGTTGTTGTTGTTGTTGTTGTTGTTGTTGTTGTGGTTGTTGTAGTTGTTGTTCTTGTTGTTGTTGTTGGTGGTGCTGCTGCTGCTGCTGCTGTTGCTGCTGCTGATGTTGCTATTGCACGTCCCAAATTTCAGACTGAACGCGAGTTATCACGAGGTTGTTTGATGTCTTCATATACTCACTATCCATCATTATCCATCACACTTAAACTATCTCAAAATTGCGCTGCTGTCGAACAGAGAAGATCGAACATCGAACATGAACGACCAAGCTATTCCCGGGGCAGGCTCTCATGGTCCAGTGGTCCCTTTCTTTGGGTCTTTCATTTGCACTGGGCTGCCACGCCGGTTGGGGGCGTCGTCACGCCATTTTTCCGCTTGAATAAATTGAAGGCCCCTCCGGGCGTCCCGCGCGACCTGGGCTGCAGGGTATACCGTCTACATCCGTGTACCGGATAAACCCCCACAAATGGCTATTGAATGAGAAGGAAAATGATGATTCATCCATGGAATTGGGAGAATTCAGACAAACCCAAGTATTTGCATCCTCGCTACCAACGATATGATGAATCCAAAGAAACTCAGGCCTAGACCCAGAAAGTTATTGGAATTAGAATCATCGAACCCGGTCACTGAACATGCCTTGAGGCGTCAACTTATGGCCTGGATGCTCCGTTGTTTGCCATGTTTATGCCCTATATATCCCTATATATGTTTGAAAGCGCCAGTCACAGATGCTTCTTCATTTCATCCACATTATATATCCCCATCAGCCACCACTTTTGTTCTGAAATCATCTAGAATCAGCATTTTTGATGGGCATATCGGCATATCGCCATGGTTGATTGTCTGTTAAACCGCCATTGATGCTTCTCTGATTGGGGCCACAGTGCTCTCTTCGCAGTAAGTTGGGGAAGGTTTGCTGCGGCGGCCGTGAAGCCTGGAAAAGCAGGAGGCCGAGAGGGAGTGCCCAGATATGTCAAACTTGCTGTTACACGGTATTATATATATATACATAACAAATTTAGAAAAAATATTAAAAAGTAAAATATGTTTCTTGAATGTACTACATAATTGAACATGTTCTATCATTTCGGGGCTACTATAGACAAGAACTATGAATGGTATCCTTAAAATTGTTGAAATCTGTGCAATTTCGTGAAGGTAATATGAATATACCATACCCATCTGTGTCCTGTGGGTCATTTCGACCCGTACGCAAATTTGCAACCAAGAGGGTTGGGCTGCTGAGCCTCCACATGCTCAAAATGTCCCTTGATAAGGCGAAGTAGTTCAGAGTCTGCAAATCCCTAGAAATCTGTGACATCCTCGAATCTCCAACATGGATCATATTGAGGACCCAGCAACACTTCAGGGACCCTTTTGGGCTACGAAAAATCCACCACACTTTGCACATTAGCATCTGGACCACAACAACATGCATGGAACGTGTGAATGTACAGAATCATATCACTGACTATGTATCATTTTATATGACTATATTTTTATACACATATTTATACATATATATATATATATGTATATCACATTCTGTAATATTCTATATCACTATATATATAATTATATATATATATCACTATACATCACTGTATATCACTACTCGTCACAAATCATCATTATACATCACCCGTTGTACGACCCGCAAAATATGTATTGAAAACCCTATAATAGCCCAGCTATGTAGGGGGTACCCTCATATGATACCCCAATTATGAGTATATTTGGATTGTACATGGAGGTTTCCTAAAATGACGGTACCCCAATAGCTGGATGGTTGATAATGATAAAATCCCTCAAAAAATGATGACTTGGGATGACTTGGGAAACTTCCAAATGTTCAGATAGCGAAAACGGCTTGATATTTTTTGATGATCTACCTATGATATATCCTATTATGATATGATATACATGTATAGACTATATTTGGATCATACATGGCTTTCATCTCGCTTTATATATAGCTCAAAAAACACTTGTAAGAAACACCACTCTTGCGCGTACGCAGATCGCACAGAGGGACCTCGGGAACGCTACCCGAGCTCAGATCTCGGGGCGGCTGGCTGCTGGCATAGGTGGCTTCACGGGAAGATCCACCCAGCTCCTGAGATGGGAGAATTGTTTGGGGAAAACATAGGGAACAGGTGGGAATTCTCTGGGAATTGTCTGTAAACATATGGGGAAATATGGGAATGATATAGGAAACGATGGGAATTGTATGGGAGTAATATGGGAAAACATGATACTTGTTTCCCATTGTTCGGCAGTGTGGAACTTAAACCTTCCTTTTTGCATGGTATATTACAGCATTGTGGAACTGCAGCCTTCTATTTCGCATCACTCTGGAGACATTGCGGAGTTCGACCTTTCATTTAGATTCATTTAGATCATACTTGAACACTGTGAAACGTGAAAGTTTGTTACACTGTTGACTTACACATCTCATTCAGTGTTTCTGGGCCTCACCATATCAAAATCATTCAAAATCATATGTCAATTGTGTGATGAAAAATCCGCCCATGACCCGGGTCTAAAAATCGCCCTGGCGCCTCTCGGATTGCCTGACGCAGCAGCAGGAGAGCTTCTTGATTGATGCTCTGTTCCGAGGCCGCCTGGAGAATCATCATCTTTTGACACCATGGACGGGGGTCACGGCCGTTCAACGACTAAGGAGGTAAAAAATAGGGGATGAAAAATGGGACAAATACGATGATAACTCAAATGATCATTGGTGTACTTGTGTTTACTTGGGTGTGTCTGAAGATCTTGGACAACAACCCCAAATGGCCTATGTTTGATACTACTTGAACAGGCAAGCTGGGGGTATATCCAATGTTTGGACAGACCCACTGGACCTGTAGCTTCTCTAAGTGATATACGAAAAAATGGCGGGTCACAACTGTCACAACATGTGTACATGATGTGTATGTATGTACTGTCTATTATATACAGTACGTATGTATATATACATGTATATTGAAGCTTAAAGATATGGCCCTCAAGAAATATCGTTGGGGATCATCTGTTTTTCACAGATTGAGAATGAGCAATGCCATTCAGAATTCAGCAATTAGAAAGACCAAAAGAAGATAATATTACCAGCCAGTCCATCTGTGGTGAAGAAAATGTCTCGTTTCGCTCCACAACGGGACATGAATACAGCTGCAGTATTACCGAAAATCGACCTATCAGCTGCACACCAGAAAACATTGTTTCATGTATCCGAAAGGTTGAAAACATGTGAGAAAAAGCTGGACAAACCATGATCATTCTGGACGTTTCGCCATCTTGGGGGCATTCTATGTCCAAATCCAGCATCGACGTCAGGCGCCTCAAGCTCTGAAGTTCCTGGGCGGATTTTGCAGTTGGAGATGGTCCCTGAGATGGATTCATCTTATATATATATATATATATATATCTGTTGTCATTTTTTTGATCTTCCTTGGAGTATGTACTTCCATCATGATAGCTTTCGCCAGGGTAAGCCTCACCTGCCCCCTGCTGCACGTGAACAAAGCAACATGGACTATCCCAGCAGTCTCAAGTTTCACCAAGTGTCCCCGGCGCGGCAGGCCACGACACAATTCTTGCATCTGCTTTTCACCTCAACGACAAAAGTCAATAAGGATAATCATCCATCATCTCTGGTTATCAGCTTGGGGTGAAAAGCAAGAGATGTTTGATGATGTTTGAAGTAGTTGATATAATGTGTGCTAGCAGCGGCCAAAAATGCGCGAACTCTTTCCAGACAGTAAACACGACCAGATCCCCTAGCGGGGCAGCTCCGGGATCACTTAAAACCCTGGGAGGTACATCACTTAAAACCTTTCGAAGCCATCAACCAGATCATCTTCAATTCGATCCAAGGGTATGGAGAGTATGCTTCCGAAGTTCAATTCCCTGCTAATTCAGAAAAGTTTCGGATCTGCCGGTCAATCGGTGGCAGTGAAAGATTGCTTCTAGTCAGAGATTCTAGTGCTTTCAACAATAAACTACTGCCAGTTCTGTAGTAGTAGAATATCCCATTTTTATCCAATCTTGAGATTAAAACCCATTCAAACATGAGATGTGGGTGATATTTCACTCCAGCATTTCTACATATTGTCAATGTAGGCACGGTTGAATCTCCAATCAACAAGCAATAAAATGATCCCAACCTTTCCACATCCCTTCCACGCCTTCCAGACACTCGAGATCGCGCGGTTGACAGATCCACAGATAGCGCCTAGGAGATGGAAACAATACTTGGCATTGATATGGTACGAGTAGGTATCAAATTGAAGTATGTATATACATGGAAATAGACATGGTATATACGGAAAATAGATATTTCAGTTGTATATCCATTGATATGGTATGTATCCAATGTCCACTTTGATATGTACCCAGACAAAAATTGAGATATTTCAAAAGAAGCCTGGAATTATATAGGACTGTTGACCCCCTTTTGCTTACAATAATCCTGTTCAACATTGAGTTGCATC
The DNA here is from genome assembly GCA_003297045.1 of Symbiodinium sp. clade C Y103. Lineage (NCBI taxonomy): Eukaryota > Dinophyceae > Suessiales > Symbiodiniaceae > Cladocopium > Cladocopium sp. clade C. The sequence goes on along the minus strand of BGPT01000616.1, from coordinate 45,934 downwards.
GTGCACTGTATCTCCCTGACCGGACCTGTGGTTTCGCAGATAATGGAGGAATTTGCAACAAAATGGTATCTTTGGCGTCGTCTGAAATGTTTCCTTACACTCTACATCCATTCTATATACATATGATTACATATGTATACATACAAAGTAAATCAAATTACAAGCATTTATTTAAAAAAATATGCATATTCTGCCAAGTCGCCATCATTCACTCGGTTTCCTGCTCCCACGCCTATTTGTTGCTGACTAGTTCTCCGTTTTGGTTTGGAAACCCACTTTGCTTGGACAACTTCTTCATATTGTTTATCTTACCCAGAGACAACCAGAAAACAACCATGCCAAGCCACTTTTCCCTTTTGTTCCTGTCATCAGTTCGTGCTGAAAACTGCACAAAGACACCAAACAGTCGACTCAGCGCATCAACGCATTTATGTGTATATAATGTTGGTAAAACAATAATAAACCATCCCCAAAATCACCATAAATAGGTGGTATAAACCATCAACATATAGGTGGTTTACTATTGTTTTACCCACATTACATGCTTTTCAAACATCCTCCCGTTTTGCCAGTTTGGGGGATTTTGTGATTTCCATCTTCTCCAGGAGAGAAATTGCCCATTGCAATTGAGGCTCTGACTTTTTTGGATCCACATGGTGAGGAGTTTCAAAAACAACAAAAACAACGGCTATATAAATTGGCTATAGTACATACATATCTTATATATTATATATATATATATTATATATATATATTATATATATAATATTATATATATATAATATTATATATATAATATTATATATATATAATATTATATATATAATATTATATATATAATATTATATATATAATATTATATGTATATATATATATTATATATATTATATATATGGCGATATGCAGTGTTTTAGGGTTTGAGGTTTGGGCTTTTTAGGGCTTAAAGCTTTAGCGTTTAGGGACTTAGCGTCTGCCTTCGCCGGAATATGGGCTTCGAACAGGAAAAATGATTGCGTAGTTGCGGAGACCACGGACAAACTCCAGGCCTTTCGCATTTCTTGGTAATACATGCGTGTATTATATATAACACTATATATATATTATATTATATACGTAGACATATTCTACTGAAGGAAAACATGTACATGGCCAGGGCCACATGTAGAAACGCAGGACATGCAGCTTAGCCAGAAAAGTGAAGTTGATCAAGAATGTGCCAACACGGCGGCATTTTTCCTCATATGGCCAATGACAAGCCTGAAGTAAGGGCCTATGTGATAGCGCAGCTTTGTTGTACTGGAGATGACTTGCAAATGCCGTCAGTTCTGTACACCTACCATCAGAAGCCCTTCAAACCATTTCAAAACTGGGGCACCCAAAAAAAATTGGATGGTTTACTGGCCGAGAAAAATGATCAAGAGATACGTAGGTGGTTAAACATTCTACCTGACACATACCTGATTCACATTGATTCACCATGGAACAAAACATCTGTATGTATATATATATTATACAGTATATCAACATATAACATAATATAACATGTAGTATTGAATCCTGTCGGCTCACAAATTAGCTGTATACTGAGAACATCATAAGATTGAATGAGCAAAACCCTCCGGTGACAAGACCTTGCTGTTGCGGAAAAAATCAGGTGCTGTTTGCCAACCCCAAGACTTTGTATCCTCATGATCGTTCGACGTGATTCCCATCAATAGTGCTACAAATCCATTCTGAATCCATCCGAATCCTGAATTCACCAACCTTCTGGCAATTCAACAGTTTGCATTGGAAAATCACCATTTACATAGTAATAATAGGTATATCATCAAACCAAATTAAGCCGTTTTCGCTATCTGAACATTTGGAGCTTCCATTTTCAATGGTGTACCCCAAAATCATCCATTTCATTTTCGGATTTTCCATTATAAACCATCCAGCTATTGGGGTGTCCCCATGTTAGGAAAACCCCATTTAACCAGAGGGTAACTCCCAAAGTTTCGTTAATGACCCTGGTCCTGGGAGACGAGTCTGGTAAAGTGCCTCAGCTGCCAGGTACTGAAAACGCGTTGTTTTCACGTAAAAAAATCGCGAAAATCATGGAACAGTCGGAAAAGGCGGGACTTAAATATCTCGAATCTCTAGTTTCTTGATGTTTCGAGTCATTTTGGGTTCCGAAAATTTCTCAAAGATTTAGAAGCTTAGAACATCATACATATGCTACGTAAGACTTTGCTGGTGCCATCACCCTTGTGGCCTTACTCAGGTTACTCTCCATCTACTCTGGCTAGCTGGAAAATATTGGAAAATCCATCTGGAAGAAAACAAATGATACTTGAACTGTAATACACCCGCTGAAACTTTAAGATGTCCCATTGCCAGCTTGGATTGACGGAAGTAGTCGAACTAAGCAGAAAGTCCCCACAACGAATCTCATGTTCATCTCGAATCTTCTCAAATCAGGCCATGCTTGGCAATCACGACCACATGGTTTTTTTTGACATCATTCAATGTATTGCCCATTTGTTCATATGGAAACCCATGGTCTTGGGGTACCACAATTTTAGGAAACACCCACATGTCCCACTATATGTGCCATGGTCAAAGCATGGTACTGCATATGGCTTATGGTCATCCCTCTCAAAATTTCGGAGTCCTTATGGTTATCTAAATCATTCTAAATCACTATTTTCAAATATTGATTGATGACCAATCGACCAATCCCTATGGCAATGGCCAAGCTATGGCCCATTGTTTTGACCATGGCGACATGTTTTTATCTGTCACCAAGTTGCTGTAGGACCTATTGAAGGTGAGCCTCAATGGCTCAGCATGGACCGTGGATAAGCCGTTTCCAGGACCAACTCGGGTCTCAATGGGAAAATGGTGAGTTCAGTCATGCTCATGGAGGACACGTTTAAAGAATACCTTTGGCCATTCGATGTTTCCAGGATCGCTAAAACGGGAATTGGGGATTGAAGTGATTGAAGATATAATTCCAATTGACAAGGGTTCTCAAGGATTAAGTCCCAAGTCTTGAAGTCTTGCTGGGATCCCCATTTTTGGAGAGCTTCCCACCAACTGCAGATGTCCCTTTCTGAAACAAGCTCTGGCTGCCAAGCAACTCTGAGCGAGAGCAGAAGGAAAACTTCTCCCAGGCATAATCTTTACCTTGGCACCTGAGTCTCCCAGCAGTTGATTGGACTACAGGGCCCCAGGGTTTTCCCCTGACATCTTTTGGGTTGAAACCCGGGTCCTGGAAGTTTTCACGACAGCCACGGTGACTTGCATACTTTGACAAACCAGGCTGGAGCTGCGTGAAGCTCCGCGTATCTCGCTCTATACCTGTAGCTCTATGAACTTGTGCACTTGAATAAGAAGAGAAGACAATTCCAAAACATGAAGCTTGAAAAAAAACATTGGTTTGTGATGGTTTGATTCTTTGGTACAAGTGGGCCTATTTCTTGGATTCCAAGCCTCTTACTTTCAGTGCTTTCAAGCCAACCTTCCAAGCGCACCCCTACTAAGCCTCCTCTCATTTGGTCCCAGCGTCTGAACTGATGCCATGAAAATGACCATTTGACCTCAGGGCGAACTTCAGCACCAGGATTCAGCTGGCATGTTTTCTCTGACTGAGAAAACCCCCCCGATTTCCCCACACTCTGGGTTTGTCCAAGAATCGGATGCACTCAAATCCCATATTTCCCATGGTTCATCGTCATGTTGCTAAATTTTCTGAGTTGGGGGCCCTACCGCATTTTCAGACAAACCCAGCTGATGAAACGGTTCCAAACAGCTTCAACGGTAGCCAGTCAACAGCTCCCCAGGGTCGACATGGTTTAAAGCGAGGTGCCCCCCCCCCCAGTTATGTTTGTTGCTCTATCACCGCTATCAACTCTGGATATTTTATCTATACCAATACCATAAATCATAACCCCCCGAGTTATACTAGATATAAACCAACCTAGCTGACTATGGGGCGCCACCTTATTGCATGCCATAGATATTGTTGCAAAAAACACCGCAAGTGTTATGCTATCTTGTCAGATGTGGGCAACAAAAACACAAGAGAATCAACAAACATCTTGTAGAACACACACATCAGCAATGACCTGGACATACCAAACAAGACTCCCCTCATCTCCCCTCCTGCCCCGGGTCTTTCATGAAGTTCGCGTGCCAAGTGACACAAGATGAAGGCAAACAGCTGGAAAAAGCCAGGTAATTGCCTGCGAGATTCCGCGGCTGGATGCTGATCTCTGAAGCTATGAACGATGTGTGTTCATCACATAGGTGGTTTATGAAATTGGGATAAATTGGGTATGCCCGTTTGGGATGATTTCGAATTGCCTCTGCTATGGTTGGAAACTCAGAATGGTTCATGATATTGCGAATCTCAATCAACAACAAGGCCCTCTGTGAAGTCTAGAATGGAACCATGGTGCTGGTACATTTCGCCGCACAAATACCACCAAAAGCATTCGGCTGTGTGGGCAAATATACCAGCACAATCCAGCACATACCAGCACCATCCAGCACCATAGATGGTTAGGTTTTTGGTACATGGTCTGCGTCCAAAAATTGGAGATTCTGAAACTCATCGGTGAGCTCTTGGGCACTGCCGATTTGGGTCAAACATGGTGGAAGATGCGAAAAGTCTGTTTCTGAAAAACGCAACATGAATCCCAGTTTTGTTGCTTGCATTCCTTTGTCCCTCTTCGTCGGGGGCAGGTGGTACAGTCCCTTTCACTGGATACGTCACTCGACATTCCGATTTCTGTAGGTTGTATCCCCAAAAAGTCTTGGATATACTATACCAAAATCTTATCAATACGTATATCTACTGTATATAAGCAAACATATACAAATATACACCTAGATCTATATTAGCAAATATACACTAACATAGACATAAATCATCATGCATCTATCCCCAAATATATGGGTTTGGGTCAAAATTGGCTATCCTGTCCTTCTAATTGGATGGTTCATACCCAAAATGATCCTAAACTACAAGTTTTCAAACTAGGCCTCGAAACAAAGCAACCCATTTTACGAGAGTTGAAGGGACCAACTATGTGGCGTTTATTTCCAATTCTTGGAGATGTAACATGGTGTAACCAGTTCGAATCCCGGATCTACCTGCGGGTCTTTAATTTTGACCCATACCCATTATCATAAATCACATTACATTTTCTATATTCCACAATCTTCTGGTTGTTTATATCACTAAAATGCTAGGTTTAGACTCTTTTCAATGCATGTATGAACACTGAAGACAAGTCTTGGTTTTTCTCATCTCCGTTCCTGACACTTTCGACCGAAAAAAAAAAAAACGCAACCCTCTGGAGAACAAACATAGCCATGGAAAATGGCCCATATATAGATGATCTGCCTGTGAAAAAAATGTTATTTTCCAAAGCTATTTTAGTTTACCAGAGGGTACAGCGTGCTACAGCAATCGCACCTGAAGAACAACAGCGAGGCCACCTGAAGCCCAAAGGTTAATGCCACGGAGCAAGCAGCCTCAGAAAGAAGAGATCCCGCGGAGGTTGAAGCTGGGCGTATGCCAAGATGGGGTTAAAACATGTTAAAACGGGATATTCTTAATAGATATATATATATATATATATCTATTAATATATAATATGTACAATATTATATATATTATTTTTGTTGCCATAACCTGTAGCTAGTTCGTTGCTTCAGGTCGTCGGCGCCAACTGGCACTACACTGCAACTAGGGTTCTAATCTATACAACAAAACTATAACTAGGGCCTCGCTCACTTTTGACTCTTGGTATGTTGGAAGACACTTTGCAAAAGAAGAAACTGATTCACGTTTACAAGCTGATTCACACTGAGATGCTGATTCACACTGAGAAGCTGATGCACACTGAGAAACTGATTCACACCGGGCAGCTGAGTCACACTGGGAAAATGATTCACACTGAGAAACTGATTCATGCTGAGAAGCTGATTCACACATAGACTATGTATATATATATATGATTATATATGTATGATGGGGATATGATGGGGATACAATCTGAGTCTTACCCCAAACCATCAACCATCCCAATGGACTTACCAGAATTGTTGGTAGCTTACCACATCATACCCAAACAAAGCAGCTTGACAGGGAAACTGAACAGTTGCCAACACAAAATCAGGATCAAATAGCAGGACAAATATGGGAAGTTCACAGCAAAATACTGACATTGCTGTTTGAACATGGGGTGTATAGTCTATACTATACCCGATTTCCCTTCTGTTATAGAGAAACTGATGATTCACAGGTACCTTATTTTCGGACAGGCCTTGATAGAACCAGTGATGATTGGAGATGATGGGACTACATACAAAGTGTACAAATGCCATTTTGAACCGTCAGAAATGGGTAGTTAACCATCAGACATGAGACAACAGGCATTCAACCCTGCAAACGAGTCAATCTTTAGCTGGGTATGAAATATTCCCCCATGAAAATGACTTGAAAGTAAGCCATCTTCACCTACCAGTCGGTGGCGCCGCCGTTGGGGGGCATAGTTGGAAGCTTCATGACATATACCCTTGCAATTTGGGACGTCTCCACATGATTCTCCACATGAATCATGTCGCTGTCGTGGGACAACTTGATTTAACATATATGTTATACAGCATTTATATTAAAAATCTGGGTGTATCGAGGATTGTATCGGATTGGACATCCTGAGATGGCTTTGCTTTCCATGAGAACCTCTTGAAAATTGGTGGTTCTCAACCTCATCCATTGCATTCACATCCCTCAAAATAGCCCCAAAAATGTCTCAATCGTTCACAGTGATTCCGCATTCATGGTCAATTAAGGGGAAGCTAATTACTTGATTTGAGAGATCCCCTCTCAGTCCGGCGTTTTCCTCTCCCAGAATTGACCACTTTGGTATACTTTGGTCAAAATGATGGTTCCTCAACTTTTCCCGATCCATATTTCGACTCACCCAAAGAGTTAAGGTACACAAAGGCCAGCCATCACATGCACATGACGGTTTCCAAAGATATCTGCCCAAGAACTACATCTTGGGGTCACTTACTATCTGTAGAAGATCGTCTGTGGATCCGAAAATCCATCAATTGGAGAATTTCCTGTGGTATTTCCAGCGACAAACATATAAACATGAGACATCCTACCCGTGCCCAACAACAACTCCATGGAAGACTTGCACGAAGTCTGAGAGGGTCATTTTTGGAGTAAATGCGACAAGATACAATCACAGCGGCAGTTTTCTTCGTCACCAGATTGCAGGGAATCACGCACATGCGCAAGAGGAAGGTATAACAGGAGGATGCCTTGGTGAATGCTCTGCAGAAATGTCCATAAAAATCAGCCAGATTGGTGAGCAAGAGGGTAGCCTGCAATATTGTCCTTCCACCACCCAGTGGCAACAGGGCACCTATGGTAGCCTGCCCGTCCTCACTTGAAAACTCTTCCCGGTGGACCCCACCTTTGACCCAAATCATATGGTCCTACATTCACACCACTGCGTTTCGGCGAAGCATCCCTATATTTCTGGCATCGTTTAGATCTTGGAAAAATGTATAAAAATGTGGAGCACCACCAAACTACTCAACGTTATCATTAGCCCCAACCTCACCCGGAGACGTGGCAAGAACCAGCCACTGCCCGCCGAGGCACGCGCAAACTTTGGAACATCTCGGCCACCTTTCAAGACAGGGCCGTATGGAACATCAACTACCCTCTAGTAAGCTGACATACTGGGGATGAACAAAGTTCTGCACCAGCTGGTAACTATCGGTAATTAGCTACGAAACACATTGAAACACTCTAAATAATGTGATTTTTTAATGGGATAAATCAAACCTCTACCAACTGGTGCAGGATTTCTTCCATCCACAGTAGCTATGGAAAATGGCCCATTTAGTTCGGTGATTTACCTATGCAAAAATAATGATTTTCCATAGCAAACTATTGCAAATAATAAATCACCACAGGGTATCAAATATTTGGAGCCGCAAACCTATGACTTGGCATGCCAAAATGATATACAATGATACCGGAGTATTGGTGATATGTTCATATATCAGACGATAGATACAAGGAACATCACTATGAATGGATACGGGTATTGTTGGGAGAAATCGGTTTCGGTGGTGGTGACTGGTAGATCATTTGCCATACCATTTTCCTATTGGTTGTAAAAAGTGGGGAAAATGGGAATACGGAATGCCCCTCTATGAACCAACTACCCTGTAAGACAAGCACATCCATGGAGTGTTGAAACCCGTGTGTCCTCTTTTTGTCTAAAACCATGGGATTGAGTGGGGTTCCAAATTCTGAGACCACCGCATTGAATGAGGTTGAATCCCCATGTTTATAACTGTCCTCTGGCCAGCTTCCATGTGTCCAAAACTGGGGTATACCCCATTTTTGGCCAATTTCAGACAAACCCGCATCTCTGCCTGCTCTTTTTCCTTGGTATACTGCTCACTGATCACGCCAATGAAAATGTTCATCACGAAGATGGAGAAGAACAACACCCCTGGAGGCGAAACGTTTGCCAGTGAAAGCTGCTCTACTCTTTCACGCTCCGAGGCTCCCACGCAGCACTTTTCAACACCCATTCTTGATTGATTACTGGTTCAGGACGCGATGATATGGAATTCCTAGTTCATTTATTCATTTATAATCTCCATATAAAGTTTGATGATGTCTGATTAGCACTAGCCCCAGATAGTCAATCATCTGTTCCTGGGCATTGTCCCTCGCAGCTTAAATGTCCCTTCTGAGTTCATGTCCCCAAAATTCCCCAAGTGCTGATGTCTCCCCCAGGCTTACCTTCAAGCGATCGAACATTGCAATCCAAAATCTCTATTTGGTACTTACACAAATCCTCGGCAGATGGACGAGTTTCCAGCAGAGGGTAACCATCAACACCCAGGTCAACTGAGCAGTGTTCAAAACCCCTGCTGATTGATCATAAGGGGATTATATTGACTATATTTCCCAATACAATTGGATTATCATCATTGACTATTGGACTCACTGTTCAGAAAGCAGTATATCTGAATGACATAGCTGGTCTTGAACACTCACATGGCCCTAAAAACCGACCACCGTCTCCGTCTCGTCTCCTGTATACAGCAAGGACAACTGCAACATGTCGTGTGGAGGCTCTTTTGGCAATCCCTGCGGGGCGAGGTTGCTCTTCCGACATGCCATGAATTTTAGCTTCCTGACCCCGCGACAAAAGGGGGACTTCTACCATCAAACATGGAATAGAATGGCCATTCGGCCCTTGCAAAGCGCTAAATATTTGACACTGTTCATATCCCTTTTGTTGCATTTTCAGACATTTAAAGCAACAAGTAAAACCGACCTATATCCAAGGTACCAAGGTTTAGCCAAGGCACCAAGGTTTAGGTGGAACCTGAAAACCACCTAGCCATTTACTGCCATCCCTTAGATACTTCAGATTCCCTCATAAGTATCATATTCACTGCGGATGACGACTACTATCACTATTTCAATCGCAGGCTTTCACCTGAAATCACGGCTCAGAAAAATGTCGGCGTCTGAGACTTGGGGTCATACGGCAAAAATTGTCATATCAAAAGGGGAATACCTATGATTCAGCAGGGATTTGGAGAAACAAACAGTTTTGGACAACTCCAGCTGGATCTTCACTTGAAAATCATACGGTTCTAACCAGGTTTCACTGGAAAATCAGATGGTTTTAACATGTTTTAACCATCCCCATAAAAATCGCCATCACCTGCGTGATCAGGGTATCGAAGGTGTGGAAGAGGGTCTTGGGCCACAAATGTTGAGGTTTCCTCGGTGATCAGCGGTTTCCCGGATCCAAAGGCTTCCCTCTGGATCCAATGTGATATGGCTTCCCTTCCGGTCGATTTTTCAAACGTGGCTAGCTGGGAAATCCGCGAACTAAATGGAGGTTATAGTGGGAACATCGTCTACAGATGGGGAATTTCCATTGCTATGTTTGCTTACGAGAGGGTAAGTGTTCTGTATGCAACTATATAACATGGAAAAAACACCATTTACAGCTGATGTTCCGGCTAGATATAGAAGGTTCGATCAGCAAAGGGTACCAATTGCTTGTTGAATCTTCTAAGAAGCTTACACTGAGTTCTTTGGTTCCATGAGCATCACGAAGTTGAAAGGACTAGCTGAGTTGTGCAAACCGCAACTGGCAGAGTTTCGTAAAACCTTATGGCAGGACGCCAACAGTATGTCTCAAAATTCACACAAACATGGATATAATTTACGACTGAAAGCGACACACCATTTCTGGGTGCATGAATATGGACAAGGTGGTGCCCCATAGTTCGCGAAGTTGGTTGAAATCACTAGATTCCAGATGAATTCTGTGGTGCAGTTAATGGGGTGAAACTAAACTAATAAACACACTTCACTACTTTGTTCAGATTCCCCCATCCAACTGTAGCCATATCAGGCACTAAATAGTTAACTCTAGTTAACCTATAGACGGACAAATAGAATTGGGGGCGCCACATTGTACGAGGCATACCTGTTTCTGTATGCTTTCGTTCTGGTTCATCCTTACAGGCATCTCTGGCATGATCCTTTGCCAAGACTTAAGTAGGCCATACCATGTCTCAATGTAGATACTGAATGTGCCAATGTAAACTGTACGTACGTATTTATGGATGCGTGTAGGTTTGTATGTCTGTACGTAAGTGCACACTCACATATGCATGAATGCATGCAAGCATGTACGTGTATACTGCTTTCACCTGCCCTTCACCACCCTTTTCCGTTCTATTTCCAGCACGTCCAAGAGGCAGTTGCACGGTATACATGGCGTGGCTCAAGGTACAAAAACCAACCAAGGTGAAGGTCATGGCCTTGGGATCGGACTTGGGGAAAGGGTAAGAGGTTGATAACCCATTTACACCATCATATACCCTCTGGTTATTGAACATAGCCATGGAAAATCCACTATAAATTGAGGTTTTAATGGGAAAATCATCCAAAATTAGCCATTTTCCATGGCTATGTTAAATAACCAGAGGGTAACTGGGTTTTCACATACAACTGGGTTGTAAGATGGTGGGGAAACCAAGAAAGAAGAGCATTTGCTGTGTACAGAATAGGGCTGATGTTCACTCTGAGATTGTACCAGCGTCCAGGGAAAACCACCTGAGACAACCCCACTCGATGTAGTCCAAAGAGTTCGGCATATTGGTGCTGGATCCACAGATTTTATCACAGTTGATCAGATTTTGATCATCTTGTGTAGCAACCATCCAATTCTCCGGGTACCCAATGACTTGATCACCAATCTTCTGGTAGATGTGTCTTGTGTTTCTCCTTTCACTTGCTTTTGTCTGAAAATCGGGTGCCCCTAAATTCAATGTTGTATCAGATTTGTATAATGTTCCCCAATCATATTTGGCTGTTTGGCTGAGGGTACACCCCATTTTCAGACACACCCACGAGCTGCTCCGGTCCTTTTTCCAAGGCATTTTTTCACTGTTTCATCCCTTGAAGACAAAGAGGGTGTCGCAGGAAGCCTCATTGCAGCGCCCCAAGGCAGCTTGTGCGGCCCCGGCGGCCCCGGGCCCCCAAAGGAATTCTGAAGGCACTGTGGTTCCTACCTGGTAATTTGAAAGTTTGCCGTTGAAAATCACAATTCAAATGGAAGAAATAATCATGGTCAATAATCTTTTATATATAGCTATGTCAAATTACCAGAGGGTATTGATATGATGAATAGGGATTGGATAGAAGAGTCCAGTCCAAGGAATACAAACCTGAAGCTGCTGAGCGAATGGATGTACCTATCACTTCGAAGGGAGCTTTTGGCTTGTATCCAACGGATAGAACTGCAGCAAACTAGACCTAGACAGCCTCAAAGGGGTGGTTCAAACCATCAAAAAAAGCTTGCCTCGAACTCACAATGTGCACACTTCCACATATGGCCCATAGGCTCGGAAAAGAAAGTCGACCATCTTTGATCCACCCAAAAGGTATGCAGATCTTATAGAATCTTTGACCCACTACATAAGTTTGGATCTGCTTTTTTAGAAACCTGGAACCATACCATCTTTTCTATAATCGTACGAACCTTGTTCATCCAACATCTGTTGATCAGCACTTGGCCTACATCATCCTTATCAACTTATCAACTGGGGACCAAGCAATCATGCAAACACATCAATGGAGAAAGCGTATTTTAATCAGAAAACGATGTTTAAACCATGGATTGTCGATTTCATGGCAAATTCTGATGTTCAAAACCGCTGGATTTGGCGTTTTTCTCATAGCAACATATAGTAACCATGGACCAAGGCATCCCTTGAAATCCCAGCAGCAGCTGCCACCATGTTCCCAGCCAAGGCGGGAGTTGCCGTGCCCGAAAAGGCCCCATGGGTGTCGAAGTAGGAGACCTCTGGTGAGAAAAATGGTGTCATGGTGAGGTTCACCCTCGGGGGGAAGATTGACCAACAAGATTGTGTACCCTCTGGTGAACTAACAGTTTGCTATGAAAAATCACCATTTTTGATGGGAAAATCAACTATTTTTTATGGCCATTTTCAATAGCTATGTTAAATTACCAGAGGGTAAACCATTGATTGTAGAACAAACAAAGTGAGGATTTGGAGTGGTTCATGTCTGAATTGTCCAGCAAGAAGCGGCGTTTCTTTTTACCAACGAAAAATCGTGAGGACTTTTTTCCAGCAACAAAAAGGGGAAATGGATTTACAATACTTGGGGAAGTTTGGCAAGAACATTGGAATTAATATCATGACCAAACCAGGGGATGTGCCGTATGACTGTCGTGATGACGACGGGATTTGTTTCCCTGACCCAATTGCGTGTTGAAACAGCTTGTTGAATGGGCAATCTTTATCAAATTTCATGATCCACAGTGATGAAGGGCCCATGCATATTTTAGGATTTCAAGATCGGAAACTGAAATCTGGGGGTACTTGAAGTGAAAAAATGACAATTGGGAAAGCCTTCAACTGACCGTGGATGCACGAGATTCCGTTTCACAATCCAACTGGAGCAAATCCTGTAATTTCATGTAAATTCTACGAGAAAGCACTGCATTTAACTGGACTGAACGGGGTCCAGCTACCCCAAACAGTCTCTGGGGATCTTCGAATGAAACAACTTTCAGCAACTGATTATATAGTCACCCTGAACTCTTTGCCGTTGAAGGTGGTTTCTCTTAGCAAACCTATCTAACCTATCAAATAAATGTGGTTCGATCAATCTTTGTTTTGGTTGGTAATCTGCCAAAATTCTGTGTTTAAATGCCCATCTTACCGGGTCAACACATGTCAAAACTCTCCCTCTGTTGGGTAAAGCCTCCTTGCTTGGTACCTAAAATCATGGGCGCTCGAGCCCTTCAAAACAAACAGAAAAAACAGCTTTTTGAGAAACACTGTGATTTCACCAACAATGCTAGCTGGCCCATAGGCCCTGAAGAATTCCACTGCTTCATAAGCCTTAAGCAACTGGTATGATTGGCTGGTAACCCTTGATGTGATGGGGCCGCTGACTGGTAATGCCATTTATCATACCAATTTTCCGTTGTAAAAAGTGGGGAATCCCTCTAGAATTCAATCAAGCACTGGGAAAAGGATATTGATGATTCTATTTTTTCACACATCATGGAAATCATCATCTCGTTGTTGCTTTGATCATTCTAATCTCTGTATGACTCTTTGATGTCAACAATTATATGTCAATATGCTATCCCATGGTTGTGGCACAACACCACCATTTCATCCCATTTTCGCGGCTTGAAACCACCACGAATCACAATTTCCTCCAATAAAATCACCATTTCCTCCTATAAAATCACCATTTCCTCCAATAAAATCGCCATTTCCTCCCATAAAATCACCATTTCCTCTAATAAGGTCACCATTTCCTCCTATAAAATCTCCATTTCCTCCAATAAAATCACCATTTCCTCCTATAAAATCGCCGTTTCCTCCAATAAAGTCACCATTTCCTCCAATAAGGTCACTATTTCCTCCTATAAAATCTCCATTTCCTCCAATAAAGTCACCATTTCCTCCTATAAAATCACCATTGTCCTCCCACAAAGTCACAATGTCCTCCCATAAAATCACAATGTCCTCCCATAAAGTCACCATTTCCTCCAATAAAATCACCATTTCCTCCTATAAAATCGCCGTTTCCTCCAATAAAGTCACCATTTCCTCCAATAAGGTCACCATTTCCTCCTATAAAATCTCAATTTCCTCCAATAAAGTCACCATTTCCTCCTACAAAATCACCATTGTCCTCCCATAAAGTCACAATGTCCTCCCATAAAATCACCATTGTCCTCCCATAAAGTCACCATTTCCTCCAATAAAATCACCATTTCCTCCAATAAAATCACAGTGTCCTCCCATAAAACCACCATTTCCTTCAATAAAATCGCCATTTCGTCCAATAAAATCACAATTTCCTCCAATAAGGTCACCATTTCCTCCAATAAGGTCACCATTTCCTCCTATAAAATCACCATTTCCTCCAATAAAATCGCAATTTCCTCCAATAAAATCACCATTTCCTCCAATAAAGTCACCATTTCCTCATTTCCTCCAATAAAATCACAATTTCCTCCAATAAAATCACAATTTCCTCCAATAAAATCGCCATTTCCTCCCGCTGTTTTGCAGAAAACCACCCCAAAAAAGGTCACCCAGCGGCCTCGTTGTCTCCGAAAACTCGACCGTCGCCATCAGCGTCTCTCAAAGCATAGAGGTTTCCCATCTCATTGCCCACAAAGACCTGATTTCGACACAGACCAAAATGAAGATACCCTCCCGCAATCAAACTTGGCTAGCTGGGAAATCCCCTATAAATATGGGGCTTTCAACGGGAAAATCATGGAAAAATGTGAAGGATACAATGGATTTCTATGGTTTTAAGTGTGGCTTTATAGGGGAAGATGATGGGATAATAATTGCCATACAATGGGAATATTCCTTCCAAAATAGGGATTGACCCTCCCGTACTTGGATGTGGCTAGCTGGGAAATGCCCTATACAAATGGAGGTCTTAATGGGAAAAGCATGGGAAAACAGGAGAACGATGCGTTATAAATGGATGCTTATACGAGTAGCTAGGAAAATCAAAGGGATTAATACTTGGGGGAAGGGATTGTGTCTTGTCTTGTCTATACCAAGTAATTTTTGGGTTTCCCACACGTGCATGGTCAATAGTAAACCCAATTCTTTAAACCATCCAATTCACCAACCACGACTGGGGGTCACAATGAAGTATATACCCAATAATGAAAACTCAGTTGGGGATAGATCAGTATTGGGCTTACCAATGTTTACCACATTGTTATGGGGAAACTTCACCATGGGAACATAAGGATCAACATGTCAGTAAACCTCAACAAATCAACACGGCTGAGCCAAGCCACCGTTCCATCTCCGGAGATCGTTGGAGCGCTCCAACCGTTGGGAAGGCACATGGGGCGCAAACCCGACTTCCTTACTAGTGGTCATGAGCCTTTGAGAATTGAGGGTGAGAATGGGTCAAATGTCATGAAAATGATTGGTTTCCAATGCTGAACAAGAATCTTGCACCAAAAAAAGAAGGAAATAGCCGCCAGAGTTATTTTCCTATGATAGGTGAAGAATCCCTACATAACAAATGGTGGTTTGAGGAAACCAACATTTATGTGTGTTTATTTTGGAGTTCCAGGAGTAACCAAAGAAAGTATGAGTTCAAAGCTGGGCAGAGACACCAGCCAGAATCATTGGATTGGTTTAAGGGAGCACTTTCAGCAATCTCCAATATTTCATGGTAAAAAACATGGTTTCCTGTAGATTTTCCCTTCAACCAATCCATTGACAGAATCCAGACCTAAAGGTTCTCAGTATCACCGTCGAGCGGCAATCGGTCGAAGACACCTTCAGCGTCGCCTGCTTGATATTGTCCTGCATGGGATTGAACAACCACCCCCACCAAGATTAACCAACAACAATAGGGATACCCTCCGGTAATCAAACATGGCAATGGGAAATACCTTATATATTTATATATACGGAGGTCTTAAGGAGTTTTTTTCTGTAGATGGAGATGTTCCATTGCTATGTTTGATTCCTGGAGGGTGAAACTAGCAGTAACGGGAAAGGATCTTGGCCGGGGCTCACTCATCAACCAGCATGACATGCACAAATCGCCGTCCTGTTTGCTTGGGTCCATGGAAGACCCATCGCAATCCTCCTGTGTTGGCATCGTAAGCATGGACATCGCAGGTGGCTCCTGTTGCAACTTGGCGTTTTTTAAGGGTTTCGAGCAAATGAGTATTGGGTGCTAAACCCTGTGTCCTCCCTTTATACTGGTTGCTTGACAGGTATTCCCAGTTCATGGATTGTGATAATCCGGAATATATTGGTGATATAGTAGAATCCCCAAACTAATCATCGACCAACCCGGGGTCTTGAACACTGCCCTTGGCCCGCGTTTCGCCGGTGAAAACACCTTTTTGGGGCACCCACCATATTGGGTTAGTGTTGAAGACAGGTTCTGATCAGCGGCTTCAACCCATCCCAACGGCATTGATCACCATCCTGTTTCTATGGTTGAACTTAAAAGTTGAAACCACCACAATATTTAAAAAAAAACAACCTAATTCAACAGCCCGAACTCTGAAGACTCAGAAGGTTCGTCAAATATCATGAAATACATTTTTCAAACATCATAAAATACACATAAATATACCCCATTATAATCCATATACATACCATGATATCAGTAGCATCACCCAAAGGTCGATGCCGAAACATGGCCTTTGGGGGGCTGTTGGATTGGAAATTGGGAAGTCAACCACAAAAATGGAAAGCTTAGCAAAACCAAATGACGATGTAAATCAATATTTGTTTACCGGGAAATGTCCCATATGTTTGTTGCTCATCTACCCCTGCCTTTTCCATCGCTAAACCAGAGCTGTGAAATTCTCAGGAGCGTCAGCCAGAAAAACGCGCCTGGCCAGCCCTGATGACACAGGGGCAAGATCAGCGACATGCCAGGCCAACCAGCTACTTTGCCTAAGGCCATGGATTTCACCCGGAAATCCAAGGTGATTTCATGGTAAGATGCAGCTGATTGACTGGGGTCCAAGTCTCAAACCAACAAAATGTAGGCATCTTATCTTGGAAAATTGGGAGGTTTAAGGACAATAGCTATTTAATGGAGACTATCTTGGGGTAATCATTGGGAGATAGTGGGATGGACAACCAATTTGATATGTACCATGGTCAAATTACATGGGATACATATGTATATATATGCTGTATATGATAACTAGAGTCTTTGGCCCCTAAAAAGCAGCTGTCTCTGCTGGGTCTGTGATCAAACGCCCCACGACAGGTTGTGACCTGAGCTGAAACAATGTTTCCAGGCACTTGCAAAATGCATACGGAGTCCTTTTCGCTTTGCTGGAGCGTCCTGACACGTGGCTTCCAAACCAGCAGCTTCCACCAGCCATCAGGCCACAGTCAAAGATATTCAGAGTAAGCATGAAAGATTTCCAAAATCTTTGCAACTTGGCTATTCACTGCATCGGTAAGATCTTGGCGAATAAATTTTGCTTCCCCAGAATGTATGGTTTTCCAACCGCTGGTTATGACTGATTCATCGTGGGTCATGACTAGTACCCCATCGCCCGGAAAGATATTGTACTATGTTGTTAGCTTGGTTGTGGGTGATTCAATTGCAATGCGGAAAACAGAGCGTCCGGTCCATCGTCTGCAAGCATGCGATGTGGGATCTTAGTTCCAACTCAATTCTCTTTCTTTGCGCGAAGAATGCCATGGCACCCAAAGCGCACGGCAGACGAGTATACCTGCAATAGAGGCATGGCTGCCAAAGTGACCATTTACATGGTATAGTTGCATGGCACCTTAACCGGACCCAAAATCAAATACATTCAGGCCCAAATCACATTCAAAACCTCCCTTGGTCGAAGATTTGCCCCTGGCCTTCTTGCGCTTTCGCCTTCGCATCAAGATGCCGTTCTCTCTGCACCAAAGCTCTGCCGCCGCAGCAGTCGAGAAGGAACCATGTGGGCGAACCTTTGCCAGGCAGTGTCAACAGCACCATGTCGGCGTTTCCCAGCAAATCACTTGCAATGAGTTGGGCTACTGATCAAGTCCGAAGTGGGACAATTCTCTAGTTTTGGTGCTGTGAAACTCTCCTATTTTCAAGCAAAACTCTCAATCCAACAGATCTTTGTAGACGGTGGGCTCCAACAAGGGAGTGGCACATTTGCATCTGCAAAAGAAATGCTCGTCAGCAACATTCGGTGGACCACGAACCTGTTCCTGGGCGAAAGATCCACATCTCAAATCACATGGTGCTTCACGACCCTCCAGATGCGCCAAGCAGCCACCATGCCGCCAATACCAGCCAACTAAAGGTAGCTGACGTCCTCTCTCAACAGCTTTCATACACATGGGCTATTGCGTCGCTCATCAGCATGCTGGCACTACTCCTTCTCGGAGATTCTTAGAGTGCGCTGGGCCTCATCTGCCTCCGGCCCAGTTCGTCAATTTGAACACACTTCGAATGACACTACTCACTACAGATGTCAAAACTCATGTCCATTTTCCAGACAGATCAGGCCCTGTACAGATTCACCAAGCGCTCTGCCATACTCTGGATCAGTGGGTCCTGGATCCGAGGGGTATTGTCATCAATTGTGATCACAAAGAAAGTAAGAAAGAGATTTCCACGCCACAGCACCACCTCAATGCCATTTTTAGCATATGCCTATGCGATTTTTGGGGCCTTGTGTTGGGCATATAGCTATGCCATTAGGGGCATATATGCTATGCTGAGCTAGGCATATAGCTATGCGTTTTATTTCAGCCGGTTGGTTCAGTCATTGTCACATCAGCGACAGAAGCCTTGGGCATCGCCTTGGACACCTTCAATTTTGTCTCCAACAGCGCCTTCTTGAATTTATCGTTAAAAGAGCAGGTCTTGCAGGTGTCATCCTTCAAGGCAATTTTCAACGCAATCTTTGCCCCCTCAATAGGTGGCCTTTTCCTCCTTTCAAGCAGGGGCTTCTTCGGCAAACTTGTCAATCTTGATGGGAATGTTGTCAGTGCCGTGCTCCACATTGTCGAACAGCTTCTGGAGCTGTGTCACGGAAAGTTGCTCCATCAATCCATCCAAAGTAGTGGCCCTGGTCAAAGATGAGATGTTCAGGGTACAAGTGAAAGCACTCCGTGAAGTTGGCGTCGGGACTGTCTGACTCTTCTTCTTCAAGGACTGCTTCTGGACAGGCTGTCCTTTGCCTCCTCCACGGAGCTTCAAGTGGATGAAGACCTTGTTGCCACCAAGGGTGTCCTCAGTGTTGTAGGGCTTGTAGTTGAGAGCGCCACGGGTCAAGACAAAGTCCTCCAACCCAAACTCAAGCTCCTCTCCCTTGTCGTTCTTGATGTTCTCCGCACTTTCGTAGATGTCAGCCTTGAGGTTCTCAATGTTGCTCAGCTTCTGGTCTGCCTCAACCTTCGACAAAATGAATGATGTCACCACTGCTGTCATAGGCATCCACCATAAAGGAATGTTCAAAGAAGTCATTCACGGATACGATGCACGGTCTTGCCACTGTTCATCCAATCATCTTGGCTGACACCAACCGAAGTCAAAGAAGTCCAAGTTGGGCTCTTCATCCTTCTCAAGGGTTGTCTCCAAAAACATTTGCTTTTTCTCGCGCAATGCCCAAAGCTGGTCAGAGTTCACTCTAATGGCTCCACTGTTAAAGAACCTCCAAAAGCTCAAATGCCTTTCCATCAGAAGTTGCCCAAGTCTCCTTGGATCAAGCCTCAACATTGCTCTCTGCCAAAGGTGGCTCGTCACTAGGAATGTAGCCGCCCGTCTTGACCTCCTCCTCCTTTTCAGATTGCTCACTGCCTCCTCTCCATTGTCCATCAGCTCCTTCATATCTTCCTTGCTCACAAAGAGAAGAGAACTGTTGGAACGGATGAACTCAATGCCGTTATCATCATCATCATCATCATCATCATCATCATCATCATCATCATCATCCTCGTCGTCGTCGTCGTCGTCGTCATCATCATCATCATCATCATCATCTGCATCATCTGCATTTGGGCTGTAAATCCCGTAGAGCGTGAAGATGGCAAAGCACCGCCTGCATAGTAGCCACAATGGAACCCCTTGACACCCTTATGCCTCGCCAATACTGCATCAAATTGCGCTCTCCAGAAGGCGGATGTTTCTCCTCCTCCTAACTTAATTTTGCCACACTTGCCGATGAAGTCTGAAATGTTCTTTCTTTTGACGCTTTCACAACCAAGACCAAGGCAATCATCTTGCCCTTGGAAGGTTTTCCAGAAACGAAGACCCAGTTCTTTTGAGGGCCAGCGAGATGTCATCATTGGTCATTTTGCACATCACGCTGTCAATTTCACCGTCTGATGGTATGGGAGCAGTCTCAAGAAAATTTGGCTCGAGCATTGAACCCGATGGAACCCGATGGAACCCGATGGAATGGCAGCAGGCTTCATACCCTTACCATTCTTGACAAACACAAGTGCCATTGTTAAACAGCACTGGGTCAAATCTCAGACACAGGATTTTGAGCAAAAGGCTTCAAGATTGAAATGTTCAGTGCCAAGCTCTGGTTGAAAGGATTGCCACATATCAAGCTCTGAAGATTGCTTGGAAACTTCCTTACGCCCTATCCCATTTCCCAAGCGCACCTTCATAATGTTGAAGGTGAGGAAGAGAAGGAAGTTGAAGGTAAGAATGATATTGGTGTAGAAAGTATGGCAACCGTGGTAGAAAAGGAGTGTACCCCCATAAATCTCACAATAAAATGTCATGAAAATTGTGTCATCTATCTTTTCCATTATCTTAGGATTTGTTGTGTGTTATGGTGTTAACTGTTGCATTTTGTGATGTATGGTGTGACATATGATTTTGTGCAATGGCATCCTGTAATGACATGTATGATGGTGTATGATATGTAAAAAATATGTCGTGAAATTGATGCATGATATGTGAAAATTAATGGTATAGTGGGATAGTAATGAAGTTAGGGAACAAAGACTCTGGCTAAAATAGATTTGTATATATATATATATATAACGTGGATGCAGGTGGTCATCCAACCATCACGAAGGGGATTCCTTACTAAATGGGTCCCTACGAAAAAGGATTGCTGGTGGCTTGAATCAACTAGGTAACTAGACCATGGCACATGAACAGACAGGACATAATGCCTTTCCCTGAAAATATTGAATACCCGCCAAGAAACCCTGGCTTGCTGTTGGATCTAATTGAATCTATTGTTGTGATCCCTCACTGCGTGGTAGCAACTGGTGACAGTAGCCATGTGGTCTATCATTGTCTGGGATTTGGCAACGAAGCCGATGGTAGAATTGGGTACTGTATGGTGTTTTTATGTTTCAAATAACATCAAATAACCACCAACCGGTCGAATTCTGAGTCATGTCTTGTCGATCAGTAATTCACCAACCAATAACCCATTGATAGAATATAAATACAGTATGGAGAAGAGCGTCTTTCAAAGTAGCTTTCCCCAGGTCGGTGTGAAGAGGCTTTGAAGAATTGATGAACCTGGTTTCCGTACCGCAGAACCCTAGCTAAAAAATGTGGTAAACCCAACAATAACCACCCAAACTGGAGATGGTTTCTACAGCCCATGTCTGGTAAAATTGAAATCTGTTCATTATTTAGCTTACCACATTCCGCAGTGAGCTCACACGCCCTGCAAGTCCCTCCAGGACTTCAATGGGGTTAATCTAACCTGGCTGGCTGGAAATTCCCCACAATAGAAAAATCCAGCTGGATGAAATTCCCTCACTGATGCACTTGAAAACATGGGTGTTCTATGGAACCATCTAATTTTAGAAAAACATCTGTACTAGTAGATGGATGTTAATTTGGATTTCTGGAGGAGCCACCCCACTAAACCCTGCTTTCTTAGGAAGTTCACCTCAAGGACCCTGCTTTGACCGATATCGCCATGTTGCCAATGGCTGGGGCATTGTTGGGGGGACGTGGGGTAGTCACCTGCACAAACGAAAAGGACCAAGGTCATCAATTGACATCCTTTTTTAGCCAAACAATGTGTCCACACGGGGGGGTTCTTACCGGTAAGCTCCATCTGGTCTGCGGCATTTTTCCTGTAAATTGTTGAATCTCCATCTGCATTTCGACTGCGCAGGCTTGCACAAAGTGTGGTCCCCGGATGTCCCCGGTCTTGGGCCAAGCCATGTTTGCTGCAAATTCTCGCATAAAGCGGCTTTCCTGAGATGTCCATGTGCATTTCGACTGCGCAGGCCCGCACAAAGTGTGGTCCCCGGTCTTGGGATCGGTCCTCCTCCTCAACATCATCATTTCCCCCTCCTCCACCTCATCTTCCTCAACATCATCATCCTCCGCCTCATCTTCCTCAACATCATCATTCTCCACCTCATCTTCCGCAACATCATCATCATCATCATCATCATCATCATCATCATCATCATCGTCATCGTCATGGTCATCCTCAACATTATCGTACATTATCCTCGCACCCCCACACTGTTTGGGGTCTCTTGCCGGGACAATTGATCATCCTTGTATGGGGTTCTTGGAAACATGCAAAAGGCATCCTCCTATTTTGAAGTGTTCAACTTTTCACGATGTTGCCACCTTTTGATTCCGAACTCCTCCCAGTTTCAATGACCCCAGACTTGGAGGATCATCCCAACTAGAAAGTGGGGAACAGCTATCTTAGTTCACCCAACTATATAGATTATTGGCATTGGTCTCTCTCCACTTAGATTCATGGCATAGTATAGTAATCCCCAGAAAGATAGAAACATCATGTCTCACTATCTTAAAATTGGATTTTGCTTTTCTGCATCGTTGTGGAGAAAAAGCGCTCCGACCCAGACCCAGACCGTGGTGCCTGCCACTTGAGGTGCCCATCCATGTCAAAAGCGCTGAGAGTACCAGGCGTGTCGTCCCCCGAGAATTCTTTGCTGTTGAAAGGATGGTTGTTGTTCACAGCAAAGACCTTGGCAAAAAAATATTCTGCTGGAAATGTTTCGATATATCAAACTGAGATATTTCATGGCACAAATTCGGAGATTTCATGGGTTTAGCAGGGGAAACCATTGGTGATTTTTAGGGGTACACCTTTGTCAGGAACACCTAGATAATCAGATAGGAAGTTTTTAAGCACGACTAAGTCTGCCACCAAACAGTTTGATCATCAAAAATGGTGAATTGACCGAGAAGAATGAAGGTTTACCACCGAAAATGCGGGTCGGACAACCTTACGAACGCAACAAATGACACAACGAATGATGATTCTAGCGATAAAATGTTGATTCTACCAAACAAAATATCTTTTTACACCAAAGGTTTGGATTTAATGATCAAACACAGGGATTACCAACAAGTAACAAAAAGTACATTGGAACCTGAGGGGTCAAAACTTGTTTCAGCGCAACCATAAACGGACTGGCCAACAGAGTGCCTCAAGCATCACAGATTTTGAGGATAAGCAGAGGATTCGACCCATTCCTATTTAGGTTACCCTGGAGTAAAATAGTAACATAGCTATGGAAAATCCAGCACGTGTAGATGATTTTCCTAGGGATCCTATGGATTTCAACCTGGAAGAACTGGATGATGGAGCCTTTTTTGAGCCTCCTCAGAACACCACTAGACGCTGCCGAACATCCATCTGTTTTGCCCATCCGATTTCACCCCGTGGTCCACCAAACATCACTCGGAGATGTCCCGTGAAACATGAGGAATAGTGCGACTGTGAACTTTCCTTATGTACAAGGTGTCCTCCTCTTACGTGCAGGGAGATTTTCATCCAGCTTGGATCAATCCCTTTTCAAGGCCATGGCCTATATTATATATATATATATAGATACCCTGAACATAAACTCTTCAGCTGGGTATGAAAGATTTCACCATGTCATGTCACAATTCAAAACTAACTCATTTTCGCCTACCCTTCACCACAGTTGGCCACATATGTTCAATGGTTAAACCATGTTAAACCCATTTTCACCAACTCCAACTAATTCACATCCATATTTAAATGGTGAAACCTCCATTTTTGATATACCAATTTCCCATGATTCCCCATGGTTTCCCATGACTTTCCCAGATTCTTCCCATGGAAACCGCACTTTTTCCCATCCTTCCCCGGTGTTTCGCCCCAACTTTGTCGGCCAAGGCGCCATGCCGTTCCCCAGCGCCGCGCCACCGTCGGTCCAGGTGCCGGCCTTGCCGCCCGCCTTCCACAGCACTTGGCCGTCGAGACCTTGCGGGAATGAAACCTTCAATAATTGGTGTGTATACCGGTACCCTCCGACAATCAAATATGGCAATTGAAAATAGACTATAAATGGATGGTGAAATAGGAAAATCATCTATAAATGGGGGAGTTTCCATTGCCATGTTTTGATTACTGGAGGGTAGTGTATTTGATACTGGAGGTATTGATTTACCAAGCTGAACATATCTGAAAATAGCTATCATCATATACGGCCATTTGGGGATAATTCCTCGAATCCTAACCATCATTCCAGTGACGTCACATTGAGGTCATGATAATTCATCCAGATATATGGGTCATAAAGCCATCAAATCTCCTGGTTTTCACACCAAAATTGCTAGTAGATGGATGTTTATCCCACCAAAATGTCGCAAAAAGAATTTGATCACCAAACGGTAAGTGGGGATATAAGCATTTGCGTGTGTGTGTGTGTGGATATATGTGTAGGTATATAGGCATTTTCTGTGGGTATATTTATATATTTGGATATCATTTAGGGAACAATCGACATTTAGTGGGAGTTTCCGCAAGATGGGAGTTTCGAGCAACCACAACGGGGATATCGATATGTATACATATACAAATATACATATATATTATATATACTGTAGTGGATGAAAAAACAATAATGGGAGGCCACATGTATGGGCAAAATTTAAAACCAAAGGGTGGGTACCGCAGCTGTAGGCCATTTCAAACGTATTGACCGTCCACTTCTTGAGATACCCGTCCGTTTGAAGGTTATCCACACGGACTCACCAAAGAGAGAATCCGTCCCATATGTGTACTCAGGACTCAAGTCTCGGACATCCTAGCTGCCAGCTATTGTAGCCACTGGAACCAAGACATCCAAGACGGTTTTGACAACATTCCAAAAACATGAGTCATGGCTCTTTCTGATTCCCAGTAGAAACAGAAAATAAAAAATGATTGAACTGTTCACAAGGAAAGTTTGGGATGCCCCAGGGACATGCCCACCTATTGTCTATCAAGTGGTTTGAAAAAGCAAATCTCTGCAATCCAGAACCATCAATCTCTGCAGAACCCTTCCAGCCGGCTGGAAGACTCAGGCGGTAGATTTTCCCGGTCATGTCCTGAAAGATCATCGTTTCCTGTTTGGAGGCTGGTCAACTGTGGTGCATCGCTCCATGTGATATGGGTATGGGTCAGCCATGGAGTCCCCTTGAAACCGCCAGCCAACACTTGTGATCGAACATGACACCTCTTACATCTGTCTCTACCCGAGAATCATGGAAAGAACTCCTGGATCTGTATTGCAAACATCAAGCATCGTCAAACACTCACAAATGACAATGCAAAGAACAAAAACACCGCCCTCTGATATCTGAAATCTGCATCCTACAACGGGGCCTGAAATCTGTCTTCGTCTAATCAATTTGCAGTGAATGTAAGCCACTCCCAATAATAAACATATAGAAATGATATTCCCCTTCTAGTATTCCACATTCCCCAAGTCCCCAAGTGGAATTCGGCCATCCCTGACATCCCACCATCCGCCTTGTCCGGGAACAAGGCCAAAAAGTTCCACACTGGAACGTCCGGTTCAAAGGTCCACAGAATCTCTCCATCGCTGGCGTTCAAGGCCTGACTCGACTGCCCATCCCTTGGATCTGAAGTGATATCTTCGATAGTTGGAACATGGTGGAACGATTGGAAAGTGGCTGAAAAGTTGGAAGAAAAGTTGGAAGACATCAAACATTTCCATCATTTCCATCATTTCCATGTTGGAGACCTCTCACAGCTACAATCCATTAGGCCTCATCCCAGTGATTCGGTAGATGAGGAGCCAACACGTTCCGTTTTCGATGGAAGAGTTACCGGATTTTTCGGCCGAACCTGGGAAACCTGTAGGACCAACCGCGATTTTGACCAATGCTTTGTACCCGACCCTTGGAAACAAAGGATGAAACTGGCGCCTTCGATGGTCTTGCTGTCATCAAACATGAGAAACACCCCAATTGGTCAAAAAACACAGGTAAACATGTGGAGATTGTGGAAAGAAAGCAAACATGGTTTCCCCTTAACATTCCTTGGCTTCTGTATTCACGATTTATATAAGCCCCTAATTATTGGTGGTTGGTGGCAACTCAAGGTCACCCAAACCTTGTTTGGGGGATCACCCGGGGGAAATCCCCATCGCCGAGGGTCGGTGACCAAATGATTCGCTGTGCCCATGGTCGAAGGTGCACGGCAATCACCCGCAGAAAAGACCACGCCCTCGTGCACCATGGTGAATCCTCAACAATGGCCGGTTGAGAAAGCCATCTGAAAAGAAATTCGACCCCCAACCAACATGACGACCCTGCCATGAGTTGGGGGTTGTTGGGGGTTCAAAGACAACATTCCTCTAAGATGGTGAATGATATTATATGTGGATCATGATCACAGGCTTGAACATAAAGAAACATGGAGACCACCAACCAGTCACTTAACCTCACAACATGAGGTGATTTTCTCCAATTTTGGGGGTCATTGGGGTGTTGAGTCAATCGCATATGTTTCTGAAAAGTCAGGATTACTTTTGTAGATACACATACTGTAGAGAAACGGCACCCGGAGACATGTACGAGCATATGTATATATGCATTTTGTCCGTGCATATATATATATATACACACATCTGCAAGGAAAACCAAAGCTCGACTGTGACCATGGCTCAGAGATAAAACCTGCTCTTCACAAGTGTGTTGCACTTGGGATTTCCTGCATATTCTATAGGTCTGTGAGACCAAATTGTTATGTCAAGTGCCTTCTTCAAGGTGGTGCCCCCGCAGTTGTGTTTGAAGGTTTATAGACCTCCATTAACGTAGATATACCTACCACAAACCGAGGATGTAAGGAGTGGATAACAAGTACAACAATGATATCACAATGTTTTCATACCTCATTAAGTTGATAAACCATAGTTAACATCGTCATTTCAGCCAACCGAGCGATTTCATGCCGGCCCCACCTCCCTGTCCCAAGGATCCGTTGTCTTGGCAGATGGGCTTGGAGGTGTTGGTGAACCACACCGGCTTGCCCGTCTGCATGCTCACCGCTCGCACGGCACCCGTGGTGTCGCTGGTGAAGACGGAGCCTTGAGAAATGGCAGGGGCGTTCATGAGATTCGCAGGGAGCACATCCACTTCCCATAGCTGCTTCCTGGGGCTGAGGATGAAGAGATGCTGGAGTGTCAAAATCAGAGGATCCTAATTCCAATAGATATATTAATGCATATATATATATATAATTATATGTAAATACATATTTTGGCCAGAATAGAATAATTGTAACCCTTTCATCATCATCAACCAACACCAGGACTGCTTGGAAACTGCCCAACTGTTGGAGCATCCCGGTGGTGGCCCCACTGCGACCAAGTCGATAGCCAAGTTGTTTGAAATCACCAGGTGAACTACGGCTTCTGGTAGATATGGGTTAGTCTGAAAATATGGTACCCCCAATGGATTATCATGATTTTTTCCCTACTAAACTTGGCATTTGGGGGGTATCCGCTATTTTCAGACAACCCCATGTGGAGGTTTCCTAAAATGGGGGGTACCCCTAAATCATCCTTTTTAGTAGGATTTTCCAATATGAACCATCCATTTTTGGGTACCCCCATTTTCAGACAACCCCGATATATTGATCGAGCTAGTTCATGGTCTTCCAACGAGCATCCCATCCTTGTCAAACTTCCGCAGCCCATCGGCCGCAGAGAGGTACACATTCCTCAGTTGCACGACTTGGTGGGGACCAGGTGCGATATGCAGAAAACCGTTTTAGGTGGTGCCCCATGGGTATAAGGTATTAGTATAAGGTGATGTATACCATCTAAAACTACTTGGAAACCAACTCACAGTAGCTAAGTACACGGGAATGAAACATATCAGTGGATTGAGGTATCATCATGATGGTCAGCTGCAATTGGTGGCTTGGTACCTAGGCAAATACCAAGAAAAGGATACAAATCGATCAAGAAGAACCAAAAAAAATGCGAAATCAACAGGGTCAGTTGTCACCCCTTGCAGAAAACGACCCCAGATTTTCCGGTGACTCCTTTGGAAGGCAGCTTCATCTGAGCTTCATCTGATGGTCGATGGCGGTGCCATAGGTCAAGGTGTGAAATCGCCCTTTGGGATGATGCCAGGACCACTTCATACTTTGGTTCAGGAGGAAAGGCCCAATCTCCTGCGGACATTTCGGAAGGGTTCATAGATACATGATGTATGTATAATTATACATCTATGTTCATTTATTGTTGATAACTATATATAGATGAGATTATATATGATGATATATGATATAGATACACATATATCTATATACATATATAGATAAATATATATATATATACATATCAATATTTATATGTATATATATATATATATATGTGTGTATATATATATATGTGTATATATATATATATGTGTATATATATATATATGTGTATATATATATATATTCATTATAATTATTGTTCACTGTAGCTGATACATGGTGATATGGATGCAAGTAGAGTGAATCGATCTCCTCAAAGGGTTTGAGACTAGCCTCTCGGGCACGTGCAGCTCGGATATGATGTGGTAAACTGAACGGAAAGCCATACCCGATATCACGATTTGGTGCGGGATGAATGTGCAAAACCTCCATTGATTCTAATCTGCAAAACCTCTGGGTTTACTGGGGCTGATCCAACTACTACTAAGCATTCACTAACATCTAGGGAATATCCAGCAAAGGCCTAAGCTGATCGATGATCAAATCCCCCATTGCACCATCCTCTGAGACAGCAAAATTTGGGAAATTCCCGCGGCCAGATTGCCAAAAGTACCTGGAGGCTGGCTGGAGAGTGGACTGAGTGGGAAAGTTGCAGAAACCCACATAGAAAACCAATAGAAAAAATCATTGCCCCTCAGTTCTGGCCAAGCCAAGTACCATGATTAGGACAAGCCCAAGCCTAATTAGTGGATTATAACACCCCTTTGCCACAACCGCCACGTTACACCCTTTGTCATCTATGCAATGACAACCCGAACCTGTAAGGCCAACAAACACACTCTGTGACTCACTTGTATCCTTCCCAAGTTGGAATGTTCCTTGCCCTTCTGGGATTGACCTGTTTCTTATTTCTCGAAATTTTGGTACCCTAAACCCATGTTTCCCCTAAAAAACTATATTTGAAGTCCCCTATTTTCAGATCCCCTCTCAAATCATGTCCAGGCCGCCCCATCTGCGAATCATTTTCAGTAGCCACCATTGTTGATCCATCAAAATAATTGCAAAAGCAAGACACTTGGGTGTGTGTGAAAATAGGGTATATCCCAAAATAGTTTTTTTTTAACAGAAAATGATCATAAACCATTGGATTTTGAGGTACCAAAAAGACCGAGGCACTTGGGTTCCACCCTCCGCGCGTGCGACTGCAGCAGGTTACTGCCACTCTTCTCGCAGTCATCATAGCACGCGCCCAGCACCAGCGGCGCTGCCAGAGCCACAGCGGTGCAAAGCATGGCGTGCAAATGCGCTCATGGGGCAAACAAACGTTCAGTATGCACGGCAAAATGTGGTCTTGATTTTGGTATATCTGTAGAATCTCAATGAATTCAATGAAATTCATAGACTTTTCCTGCGGATTCAAGAGAGAGAGTTTTCTCAAGAGCGAATAGAAACGGCTAGAATAAATCCTTGATGCCAGAGTTCTAAGTGCGGTTTGATGTAGTTTGTGTTGCTGGCAGGGAAAGTAGGGGTTGGGGGATCGAAATTATTTAGAGAAAAACTGCATGTGGGAGTTCTTCATCACCTGGTGGACCATGAATAAGCTGCTGTTGGGTTTCAGCGCTTGAGCAGTCAACCATCGGTTCCAAAAAATAAGGCGTGCGGAGGGCAACTACAACCATGAAAGTCACTTGTCCTCGTGAACAAAAGTACTTGATAGCATGAAGTTTCATGGTTTTCCCAGGAATCTTCAGCATCATTTTACGAGGCTATCAATCGACGATGGATAGAAAGCGTTGCACATATCCATAAAATATGTGTATGTGTATGTAATTACCCTCTGGTAAACTAACATAGCTATGGAAAATCACCATTTTTTATGGGAAAATCCACCATAAATGGCCATTTTCAATAGCTATGTTAGTTCACCAGAGGGTAAATATTATATAATATATATATATATGTATACATTTATAAACATGGTTGAGAGAATCGACACCATCCTAAAGCCCACCCTTGTTCTCCTACTTCTGATCACAGCCTCCATTGAACATAAACAACGACAAACACGGTAAAGTACGTAGACAACCACCCTGTTTGCAGCTGGTCAGTGACCATGTTTACAAAAATCTAACATGGTTTCATTACAGTTGTTTCACATTTCACATACTAACTATATATAAAAGTATAAAACATTACGAGGCATCGAAAAAATATGATAATCGCTGAATCAAAAAAAAAAAGCATGTTTCATACATAATCATTTTCATGATACAATGAATTTACCCTCTGGTTATTTAACATAGCCATGGAGAATCCCCTACAGATGGAGGTTTCAATGGGAAAATCATCCAAAATTAACCATTTTCCATGGCTATGTTAGTCATAACCAGAGGGTACATGACACAACTCTCGGCCTTTTCCCCCCATGGGAGATACCACCCCCCGTGGCTGGGATCTCCCGCTGGCATGAGGCCACTGGCCAACTTGTGCAAAGGCAGCAAGGCGTGCCCGATGCGCTCCGAATATGTGACTCCCTGCAGGATGGGGGAAAGTGGGTACCTTAAAGGGGTACCTGTGGAGCCACCAAAAATGTGTCCTTGCTTGCATTAAACTCTATATATATATATATATAATATCCTTTTCTGTTCAAACATTCAACATCATTAAACCATCGTCATCATATTTTTTGAGATTAAGCTAGGATTTACTATCCATCCTTCTGGTTTGGGGGTTTATCACGCACACATTGTAGGGTTGAGTCTGGGCGATCCACCCAGTCACCACCAGGAACTTGCGCCCAAGTACGGTCATAGATCGCCGTAAAATCCCACCATTTTCTTCCCTGGCTGAAGACAACAGGCACCTCCAATAAGCGCATCCAATAAATCAGCACCTGAACTGCGTGTCTTTCCGCTGTGATCAGTGTGTGGGCTGATGCCAAAAAAAGAACGCACTCCCGCACTGGATCGGATCTACCACAAAGATACAAGAGTCCAAGAATTGGTTTAA
This sequence comes from Symbiodinium sp. clade C Y103, assembly GCA_003297045.1. Lineage (NCBI taxonomy): Eukaryota > Dinophyceae > Suessiales > Symbiodiniaceae > Cladocopium > Cladocopium sp. clade C. The sequence continues at coordinate 14,327 of BGPT01000616.1, read as the reverse complement.
AGGAACATTGAAACCGGAAACCCTGACATACAGTATGCGGGGGGGGGCAAAAAACAAAGGGTTTCCTGTAGTTTTTCCTTTCAATCCATTGAAAACACAAGTTCATGGCCAATCTTAGATACCCAGCATTTTTTTTAGCTGGTTAGTGGATATCTCAAGTGCAACCAAAGACTAAAGTAGTAACCAGCCCACCCAGGGTTTCTCCAGAACTTCCCCGGGCATCCCTGCGATGAAAGTCTGCAGCACGCGCGAGTTGTATTGCCACAGCAGCAAGATGGGCAAGATACTTCGCAGCAAATCCCAAAGATTGCCTAGCAGTACCGACAAGGCTGTGTCCCCAAAAAAATTGGCTTTTAAATCACTGGATTGGTTTAAGGGAAATTTTACAGGAAACCCCTATATTTGCTGGGAAAATCTATGGTTTCCTGTAAATTTTCCCATTAACCAATCCATTGATTAAACCAAATTCGAACATTCTGTGCTCAACGGAATCCGGGGCTGGGTGTCCAAACATTCTTGGAGACCGTTCAACATGTGTGAAAAAACACTCCTGGGTTTTTCACCATGTTCAAAATGGTTCAAACATGATCAATTGATCAACTGATCCACCATCAAATTTCGAGGCCCTGAAGACTGAGAGATAGTCGGCTTAGCCAACTCGAATTCCCATGAGAAAGCCAGGTCTGCTTGTCGCTGACATCAAGCCCATCAATTCGTTCTCTCACAATTCATATCCATGCCTTGATACTCAGTTCCATATCATATCCCCATTCTTCGTATTTGATGAAGTCCCAGTTTCCTGAATGAAATTCGACACGTTGGTCACAATTCCAAAGCTGGAAAAATTGGTGAAGTCTCCATGCCGTCAAGATGACGACCATCATCAACAAACCCAGTTTTTAAAACCACCACGAATTCCTTTTCCCTAGGGAAAAAAAAATCCGCACAGGATCCCAATTCGTGAACAGATCCAATACTACAGCAAAGTTTCTTTGGCCGGTATTAGTACGGTATATACTTTTTTGGGGGGAAAGGATTATTTGAGATTTCTGAATGGTACCGCATTTCGTGGCATCATTTGGTGATACCCTGGCTGCCGAAATCATCTGAAATCACCCCGGGGGAGCCCTGGCGTATGGCGAAACTGGGCCTGGTCGCACGTAGCTCATTGGCTCTCTGATGACCTTGCTACATGATGTTCCCTTGCTCAGTGATGGAATTGCTGCATGGTTTGCTGTTTTTTGAACGACAGATCAACTTCAGATCAACAGCGATCGCAAGTGGCGATGGAAGTGCTGCAACTAACCAACACTGAAGGAAAGAAGCGAATATCACCAGCCAAAGACAATTCCAAGAGAATTTCCAAGTGGGGTTTCATACCCTGCAAAATGCAAGATACTAATGATATTTTACCCACTTGCAAGCAAACCACTTATGAGTTCAGAGATCACCATCGGTAAAATCGGCGGGGGTCGGGGGTAAATCACTGCAGAAAATGGTTATCTTGTACCAGCAGGGCACACATAAGATGTTCCGCAGATTCTGGCAAATTCAGTCGGTCCATCTTCTGCCAATGAATGTTTATTCGAAAAGAAGAAGTCACTCATCACACAATCAAATTTTGTTCCATAGTCCTCGGACAAAAATGAATGAACAAGGCAACAGTTTCAAGTACTGGAATTGCTGAGGTTCTAAGCCTGGGTTTGCTCCAAAGGTTTTAGCGCTCATTGAGAACATCACCAAATCTTTTGAGGGATGCACTGCTTGGAACTGGCATCGTTGCCAGTTCTTGTTTATGCAATCCCACTTGTCTATGATTACTACCTGATTGAATATATGTATGTGCACATGTGTGCATATATTAATCATCGTCATAGCAATGATAATAGTGCTCATAATTACTCAGAAACATGATACATGATACGCATAATGATGACAATAAGGATAATAACAATATAATGGTGTAATAACTGCTAAAAATAGTAACAACAATTAATATTATGTATATATACACCGGGTCTAATTAACATGTTTCAAAAAAACAATAAAAAAATGTGTATGGCTATGTTTTTTAATTTGGCAAATCGTTCTGGTGGTTCCATGTTTGTTTAGTGGGGGGGGGGTAAACCAAGAAAAACAGCTGCGCCCACAAATAAACATGAACTTCCAGGACCCCTGGAGTGGGGGCTCTTGCAAGGTTCTACGTTNTTAGTGGGGGGGGGGTAAACCAAGAAAAACAGCTGCGCCCACAAATAAACATGAACTTCCAGGACCCCTGGAGTGGGGGCTCTTGCAAGGTTCTACGTTTAAAAAAAAAATCAAAGAAAAATATGCCCAACATTTCTCATTTCCACCAGCACAACACTCTTTTGGGACATAACACGCATAGGAAAAAAACAAAATCAGCAGAAACAGCAGCAAAAGCAACAAACCACAAAAACCACATGAATGTCCAA
>BGPT01000615.1:240636-258673 GCA_003297045.1 Symbiodinium sp. clade C Y103 | reverse complement strand
CCAAGAGTGTCTCCCAGGAGTGTCTTCCCAAGAGTGTCATGTCAGGAGTGTCCAGAAGGTTCGTGTGAGCATTCGGGTTCGTGGGCTGCATCTTGTTCAATGAACGCTGATAGTCTTGCTTGATCATGTTCATTCATTCTTGAGATTCCAACGAATCGAGTCTGCTGGGTCCAACTTTATAGAGTTTGATGGCAGCAAGGCATTCAAGTGCGGAATCTTGTGTTGAGTTCGATGTTTCTTTTGGCGTCCTAGGTGATCAGTGATGGTGGCAAGTGGATAGATTCCATTGTGGAGAAGCCTTCACCTTGCTCTAGGCATCTGGTGTGAGATTGGGGGTTGAGAGCTGGCATCTTTGTTGTTTACATTGATTTAGCAAGAAGAAACACTGAAAGAGAGTTCTTCCTTGCCATTGGAGCTTCCACTTGTTTTCCAACATTTTCAATTGAAACTATGATTGGCCGGTAACAGCCATCGTTCTCAAGACCAGCAGCCGATTCGTGCCGCGTTGTTTATTTGTTTATGATGAGGATTTTCCTTGAGAAAGAAAGCCGACTCACGGCCCACAAGGTGCCAAGACTATCCAAGACTGCACTGGGGCACAAACAAATTTCTAAGATTGGGTTTCGAAATCCCGGAGAAATGTAAGAGATGTAAGCGATTCCTTTTTATTTTTGATTCGCACAAAGTAAACAACATCATGACAACACCCATCAGTAATTTGGCTGTTTTTGCTCGTTGGCTCCTTCCCTATACTGCCATGCGCGGGTGTGTCGCATTCTGTTGCCAGGTGGAGATGAACGTTGTGGTTTGCAATGCTGACCTAACAGCAGGAAAACAGGTCCTGGCTGGTTGCGCCTCGTGTGCGGCTTGCTTAGTTAAGAGTCTGAATTGTCCCCATGTTTGATTTTTCCCGAGAGCGTCTGTGAAGGATTTTTATAATAAGGGAGCTGCACATATGACGTCTGCATATCTTCACATCTGCGTGTCTTTCATCTGCATCTCTTACATTTGCATATCTTCACATCTGCATCTCTTACATCTGCACATCTTACATCTGCATATCTTACATCTGCACATCTTCACATCTGCACGTTTGACATTTGCATCTCTTACATATCTCATTTTCCTATCTCTCTTTCCTCTCTCTCTTCTCTTTTCTGCTAATTTCTATTCTTTTCCTATCTCTCTTTCCTCTCTCTCTCTCTCTCTCTCTCCTCTTTTCTGCTAATTTCTATTTTTTCTTAAGGCGGGCAGTGCCCACGAGCGATCAGGAACGAAAATGCAACCCTTTTGCACGAAATGAAGTTCGATCGTCAAAAATTATCGTAAAATTGCGATTTTGTTCCGCCGCGCGCGCGCGCAACCCTTTGGCACGAAATGAAGTTTGATCGTCAGAAATTGCCGTAAAATTGCAATTTTGTTCCGCCGCGTGCAACCCTTTCGCACGAAATGAGGTTCGATCTTCAAAAACTGAGGTAAAATTGCGATTTTGTTCCGCCGCTCGCACCCATTTCGCACGAAATGAGGCTCGATCGTCAAAAGCTGCGGTAAAATTGCGATTTTGTTGCGCCCCGCGCCGGGTTCCCCAGCATAGTAGAACGTTTTGGCTTTTTCCCGAAATCGTCAAAAAGTGGCAAGAACTGAGGGAAAAGTGAAAGTTTTGGATGCGTCGCGGAGGCGTCGCGCGGCGGGTCCCCAGCAGAATGGGACGTTATTGCGTAGAAGAGCTCTGTTTTTCAAAGTGCCTGTCTGTGTGTTAAAGCTTCTGCGTGTAAAGGCTTGTGTGTGTAAGAGAGTCTGTATGTAAACACTTCCGTGTGTAAAAGCTGCTGTGTGTAACAGTGTCTGTGCGTAAAAGCGTTTGTGTGTAAAAGTGTCTGTGCGTGAAAGGGTCTGTGTGTAATAGCGTCTGTGCGTGTGTCAGCGCTGCTGTGTGTAAACGCGTCTGTGTGTAACAGTGTCTGTGTGTAAAAGGGGTTTGTGTGTAAAAGGCTTCTGTGTGCAAGAGCGTCTGTGTGTAAAAGCGGTTTGTGTGTAAAAGCTTCTGTGCGTAAAAGCGTCTGTGTGTAAAAGCGTCTGTGTGTAGAAGGGGTTTGTGTGTGTAAAAGCGTCTACGTGTAAAAGTGTCTATGTGTAAAAGCGTCTATGTGTAAAAGGGGTTTGCGTGTAAGAGTGTCTGTGTGAAAAAGCGTCTGTGTGTAAAAGGTTTGCGTGTGTAAAATTTTCTGTGTGTAAAAGGCGTCTGTGTGTAACAGAGTTTGTGTGTAAACGTGTTTCTGTTCGTGCGTAAAAGGAGGTTGTTTGTAAAAGGCATTTGTGTGTAAAAGCGTCTGTGTGTAAAAGGCATCAGTGTGTAAAAGCATCTGTGTGTAAAAGGCTTCTGTGTGTAGAATTATTCTGTGTGTAAAAGCGTCTGTGTAAAAGGAGTGTGTGTGCGTACCATCTGAAGAGATGTAAAACTTCTACCTTGGGAGCAAATTAATCATTGCAGGAGGTAGCGGCAGATCACTTGGGACCGCTACCAGCGAAGACACCCATTTCATCTGGTGATACAGATTGGGACGCCAATCTGCGTACCTGCTACAATTTCAGTTTTCGGCAGTTCATTTCCGTCAATGGCTACCGGCTAAGCCCAGAACCGGCACATCGATTTATTTTCCAATTTCCAATTTCAAATTTCACTATTTGATTTGGCAACAGCACTGGCTATGGCGATGGTTTGCCACAATCATTTTTGTTCTGCATGGTTTCCGCAATCTGTCCTGCGTATTGCTACTTCTTTATTTTCGATGCCTACAAGGAGGTGGTGGCTTCCGAACAATTTTCCACTCTAATCCTTGCGCCCCTTCCTGTCAGGTCTACTGAGCTGTTTTTGCATGTAAGATGCATTCTAGCTACCCAATTCGAAATGACTTTTCTGTTCAAGTGTGTAAAAGGGTTTGTGTGTAAAAGCGTCTGTGTGTAAAAGCAATTGTGTGTACAAGCGTCTGTGTGCAAAAGGGGTCTGCGTGTAAAATAGTCTGTGTGCAAATAGTCGGACGCATTTATGTTTCTTCGTGAGCATAAGACTATGAAGAGATTGACGGGAAAGTTGCCGGAAAGTACCTTGATGTGAAAGCGCATTGTGAAGAAGATGGGGCAGCAATGAACAGCAAGCATTGCTTTACAAAACCAGCAGTCATGTGAGTCATGTGTTGTGAAGGGATTCTGTGATGCTACCTGCATGTTGATAAAGTTTATAAAGCAATCCATGATAATCTGGCTGGTGACTGAGTCTTCATATGAAGCATTGTTGCCCCACATAGGTCTTGCGAAAGATATTCTTAAGAGAGTAAAATTTTGCTTCGCCAAGAACGGCAGTTTCCGGACGAAGGAACGGCAGTTTCCGGACGAAGGAATTTAGAATTTAGATCAACAACTGCATGTTCGTTTTTTTTGTCACCTAGTCACCTTGGAACATGTGGACTATGGTAGGATCTGAGCCTGAACACTTCGCAATTAAAACGCAATTTTATGCAATTTTCAAATATATATATATATATATATACATACAGATATATATATATATATATTTGCGGTAGCTTCCTTCACTTCGCAATTCCAGCTGCTATGATGCAGCACCAGCTTTAGGATGGATCGGTGACGCATGGAGTGCTTCAAGGGGCAGGCCACCAGTGATCACAACCGCATGTCCACACGTGCAATGTCCCTCCATAGATTGCGCAGTGCAACTCTCTTGCAAACTGTGGGTGCAGTGGCTGTTGCCTTGTTTCAGGCGTCGCCGAACCTGGGTATATGGCCCGTTCGCTGGGTGACCAGCTCTCGAAGGCCTCTGCGGTGATCCCAGTGCCAGAGGCAAGACCTGGGTTCCTTGTCAATTTTCATGTCTTGCGAATCTGAAGCTCAGCTGACAGCTAGCGTACAAAGAAGTCAACCTCGGCAAGAAATGCTATATTCTCATGGGATCAGATGGCCGCATACCTACTTGCTTCATGTGCTGAGTTGACTTGCAATCGGTCTAGCGTCGGCTGCTTTCAAGAAACCTAGGCATCTGGCAGTTCATCACCTTGAAGTATGCTCTGACTTTCAACCGATTTCTTCCAAGCGCCGCTTGGCTCAATTGTCATGTGTCTCCAAATTGTCGTGGTCGCTTTCTTCCAGCATCTTCCAGTTGCTTGGTCCAGGACGGGCCAGAAAAAACCTTCAGCCGTCTCCGAACGAAACGTTCAGAACACGGGAGCAAAACACAGGCCTCTTGGCTTCCCTTGAAAGTGAGATTGGCTTTTTTGAATGCTGAGCTCGGTTTGCCGAGCTTTGTCTGAGAGTATACCGAGTGCCACCAAATCTATTGGTTCTTCATCATATTCCCGCTTGCCACAAATTGGAGTGAAGCCACCATGGTTAGACACAACCAACATCTCTTTGAGGTGGTAGATAACGTGTCCGGCCCTCAGGCAGATACCGAGCATTTTATAGTTAGCAGGCATGTTTGCAAAGAATGCCTCAGGACGATATCGCATCCGTGCTGATCCAAGTGGAACTGAGCGAGAAAGCATGGAGAGATTTGCGACACAATCCTGAAAAGGGAGCTGCAGATATTTCATCTGCGTATATTACATCTGCATATCTTGCACCTGCGTATCTTCACATCTGCGTGTCTTTCATCTGCATCTCTTACATCTGCGCATCTTCACATCTGCGCATTTTACATCTGCATCTGACTCTTACATCTGCACATCTCATTTTCCTATCTCTCTTTCCTCTCTCTCCTCTTTTCTGCTAATTTCTATTTTTCTTAAGGCGGGCAGTGCCCACGAGCGATCAGGAACGAACATGCAACCCTTTCGCACGAAATGAGGTTCGGCCATCGAAAGCTGAGGCAAAATTGCGATCTTGTTGCGCCCCGCACCGGGTTCCCCAGCATAATGGGACGTTTTGGCGGTTTTTTCTGTTCAAGTCGTCAAAACATGGCAAAAACTCAGGGAAAAGTGAAGTTTTGGATGCGTCGCGGTGGTGTCGGATGCGTCGCGGAGGTGTCGCGCGGCGGGTTCCCCAACATAACAGGACATTATTGTGTAGAAGAGTTTTGTGTTTCAAAGTGTCTGTGTGTAAAGGCTTCTGTGTGTTAAAGCATCTGCGTGGACAGGCTTGTGTGTGTAAAAGAGTCCGTGTGTAAACATTTCTGTGTATAAAAACTGTTGTGTGTAACAATGTTTTTGCGTAAAAACGTCTGTGTGTAAAAGTGTCTGTGTGTATATAAACCCTTTTTTTGTGTGTGAACATGTCTGTGTGTAACTGCGTCTGTTTGTAAACGCTTCTCTGTGTAAACACTCCTGTGTGCAAGCCCTGCTGTTTGTGAAAGCGTCTGTGTTTAAAACTGTCTGTGTGTACAAGGTGAAAGGCGCCTGTGTGTAAAGGCGCCTGTGTGGAAAAGCGTGCGTGTGTGTGTGTGAGAGGGTGTGTGTGTGGAAACGTCTTTGTGGAGACGCGTTTGTTGACGCAGGCTTTTGAAAGAGTGTTCATCGGCGTTTGTTTTTCGTGGTAGCGTGTCTGCGAAACAGCGTCTGTGTGTAACCGTGTTTCTGGCATATTCCACATCTTAAATTTCTAGATCCTCCTCTTCTTTCTCCTTGCTTTATCTTCTTTCATGAATTTGTATCAATCCCGTATAGTTCATATAGTTTCCTCCCCGTGAGGCTTGTCTTCTCCTTCTTACTCTACTTCGCTTTGATGACAAACGCATTTATGCATCTCTTCATCTTTCATCATCACATCTTGCTATCTCGCATCTTTCCTCTGTCTTAAGACGCGATGCTGCATACATTACATCCAAATATCTTAGATCTGCAGTTTCGCATCTGCGTATCTTCATACCTGCGCATTTTACATCTGCATATCTTGCACCTGCACATCTTCACCTCGGCATAGCTTTCATCTGCATACCTTCACATTTGCACATCCTACATCTGGTCATTCTGCTCACTGTCATCTCTCTCTTTCCTCTCTATCTTCTCTTTTCTGCTAATTTCATCACGTTCTACCACATTGACCTCGTACTTACATATGATTAACTTGCTTCTCTTCGCTCTCGGGCCATCCGTCGTCTAGTTTTGATAATTAGGGGGTTCCAACAGCTGTTGCGACATTTTGCACCTCAAGATTTCCCAACTACAAATCGCACAAATGACCATTCCCCACATGCAACTAAAGCAGGGGCTTCCAGCATTGAGGCAGTGACACCTAAGCACCATCTCAAGTCTTAAGCAGTCTATTGCCCTGAAACCCCGAAACGAATAAAACAGTTTGGCAAGGAGAAGTGGCCTTCTAAATGAATGTGGTTCACAAAGAAACCATCAATCTGCTGTTGGTGCTCATCTCACAAGAGATTTTGGTTTTCCTTGGTTTCTTAAGTCTTGGGAAAACTGGTGTGAAGAGCTCGAAGGTGCGGGGCAAGGGTCTATAATGGCGGACAAAGCATGTGAACTGTTGTGGTTTCGTTGTGCTGTTTGTTAGTTTGTTTGACTGATGCCTCTCAAAAGTTTGGAACTTAAAGATAAACACATATCAATCCATTGTGGTGCACTTGCGCAGCACGGGACGATTTTCGTTGCCTTGTTTTTTAGCTTCAATCATTACGACGGGAGCAGCGTACCGCGTTGGCGGGTTTTGGCGATGGTCGGGGGCCCTGGGACAGAAACGAGTGGAGTGATTCACGGCCATTCACCACTCCCAAGAATTTATTCCGTTGCCAGATGTTGCGCCAAATTTTTGTCAAACATATTGGTTGTGGACGGATTTGCAGTTTTTATATGTTCAGTTCAGAATCAGGATTGCTAAACGAGGCGGTCAAATAAGAGTGTATTGTGTTTGTTGGGTAATTCTTTTATGCTCAGCTGTCAATCCTGAATCATGGTTGGGATCAGCTACGTGCTCAGCATGAAACTGTTGTCACTCCTGGAGGTAATCAACACACAACAGGTCAAACTCATGCGATGGCGATTTAGTTTCACATGCTGCATCAACGGGAATGATCACACAAAATCATACAACAGCTGCAATGGTTTTGCGAGGTCGATAATCCGCGATGAGATCAAAACAATGAGAGAACAGTACCACCAGCAGGCACAAATGCGGCGAGGAATGACGTTTTACATGGGAAGGTATGCTAGTCAACATGCATTGGTCAATTTTGATTTGTACCGTACTTGAATTTGGTTCATTTCCTGGCATAAGATGATTGCACCGTTCATTTGACAAGTTCAAGGGTCCTTTGACCGCATCATCATGTAAGCATTTTTGGCGTTACGGATTGTTAGAGGAATTTGGTTTTTGAACGAGCATCAGTTGCTCACACAATTTGCAAATGATCCAAACAACAACAACAACAACAACAACAACAACAACAACAACAACAACAACAACAACAACAACTTTACTGGTTAAGATCTGAACACATTTTGAAACAATCCAAGAAAACAACTCAACTTGAGGCATTTTTTTACATGTTTCGATGGTAGTCACTAACGGTCGCTGCGACAGGTGGCCAAAGAGGAGCCGCCGCCAAAGTTCCAGTTCTTCGACTTGGATGGGGTTCCGCTAACTGCCATGGAAACATGATCGGAATAGATCTTTTCTTTCCGTCATTTTTTGGTTTGCTTTTGGGTTTGGGAAATAACTGTGGTTCAAGATTGGATGAAACCTCAAATGTCAAACATGATTGCTGAGTTGTTGAAAGAGCCGAACTCCAACTTTGCCAGATGAATCAAATGAGTTGCGTTTTGTTGTTTTTGCAATAGGGTTGGTCCAAAAATGAGCGGGGGTACCCCAAATGAAAATAGCGATCCAGCATTGAAATCTTGGGTTACTTCCCGTAATTTTGAAACAAACCCTTAGATTCTTAATCTGACTGCAACACTTCATATCATGGTGTGGTCTTCAGCCTTGGCTCTGAGGTGAGAGTTTGCACGCTCGCTTGTTCAAACAGGCTGGCTATGAAAAGTTGAACGTTGTCAAGCTAATGTCAAGCTTAACTTTGACAGGGCCCTGCAGAATGTATACATATGATATCAATTGATATCATACCGCAATGTTTGAGTATGTATCTTCGCTTAATCATGATGAGCATAGTAATAGTACTTGTGATTGCATAAAACACATTGCATATGTATATTGCATGCGACATGAGTTGATTACAGGACAATACAGTAAGGATAATGACACCATCCCAAAATGAATAGATCCCATATCACAGCAGGGTTTCCGTGGAAGGCTTTTAATATTGCGTGGAGGTAATTTGCAGCCACCCACATAAGATCATATTACAGTTTGTTGGTGCAATATCCCAGTATTCCCCACATTTGTTGGCTAGAAGATTAATGACAATAAAGACATGTTTTCAAGATTTTCCCAGAATACCCCAATAACATGAGTCGTTTGATACCGCCATTCATGTTGGTGAAACCATCCATTCGGCTGCTTAAAATCGGAATTTTGATGGTGAAGTCCCGTTTGTTTTTGGTTAAATTTTCCATTCTTCTGGTCAATTCTAAGCTTGCTGCTTATTGTATCCCAATGATTGTTGGTTAAACCGCTTGAACCACACATTCTTCTGATTATAGAAATCTTAAGCTTTATGCTAATTAACTCCCAATTAATGTTGGTTCAACCATCCATATATTAGATTACGGTACATGATCCCGTAAGGTACGGTTTCACCTTAGAACAGGTACGCCCATGTGATTCGAAGCCGTAGAGCTCTTGGAAGAGCTGTTGAAGGCCTTTCGTTACCAGCAAGGGATTGATTTCAGCCACCCAAAAATGCAACAAATGGGACCTTAAGCCACCGTTTTAAAGGGAGTTTTCTGAGAAAAAAATAGAGATCTTGTGAGGTTGGGAGTTGACAGCGGATGGATGGCGTCTTTGGCATTTGCATTGATTTGAAAGGCTACAAAGAAGCACTGGAAGATATTTTGAATAGACGATACAATTCGCGAGTTCCAGGCATTGTCCCATCCGTTGTTTGTCTCGGATCTTCCGTGTGAAAGGCATCGGACTCATGGCCCTCACCCTTGCTTGTCGCATCCTGGTCAAGGTTGCAGTTTTGTTGGACAGCTGAAATTGTACTACAGGAACCGAGGGCAAAACTTCGCTGGATGGTGAACAAAAAATGTACCCAAGACATCCCAAGACTGGTGAGAGAAACTTTCTTGGCTCAACGAAGTTTCACGCTCCAGAACTCTCAGGCTAAGGTGATTCTGGGCCGGAGACTTTCGAAAAGCTGGACAGGCGTGTCCACAAAAATCAATGCTGTAGTACATCCTGTAGTACTTGGTAGTTCGTGTTGCGTCACTGCCATTGAAAGTTTAACTTTCTTCGACACCTTGCATTTTTCATCCATGTTTCTGTTTCAACAAAACAGCAGCACAATGAAGAATGAAGACCCACAAGTGATCTACTAGATAACTTGTTTGTGAGCTCCTTCCCTACTGCAATGGGCTCGGGTGCTGCATGCGGTTGCCAGGCCTAGATGAGTGCCGTCGTTTGAAATGCCGCCTTAGCAGCAGGACAACCGGCCCCATCTAATGCTGTGTTTTCTGCTTTGCAAATGCAAAGTGATGGAAACATCAAACCACCTCGTGTCCAATACTCCAAGATACGGCTACACAACTCTGAGACGATGCAGGGGATATGCATGTATGTATGTAAATGTACATGTATGTATATGTAATACATACATACATACATACATACATACATACATACATACATACATACATACATACATACATACATACATACATACATACATCCATACATACATACATACATACATACATACATACATACATACACGCATACATACATACACGCATCCATGCATCCATCCATCCATCCATCCATCCATCCATCCATCCATACATACATACATACATACACACATACATGTAAATCACACACATATATATAATTATATATATAGTTTGTATATATATATATATATTTATTTATATATATCATTATATAATCAAATATCTATAATTATAGATATAATGATGTATATAATTATATATATCATTATGCATATAATTATACATATATATATACATAATTATATATACATAATTATATATACATAATTATATATACATAATTATATATACATAATTATATATAATTATATATAATATAACTATATATATATACAATTATTTATATGACTATATATATATGATTATATATAATTACATATAAAACTATTAAAACACATATACACATGTAGAGCTGCGAGGGCCAAGATGTAAAGTGGAACTGCAGAAAGCCTTTTTCTTCCATCTTGTTTTAATCTGCTTCATCGGTGTATTTCACTTCTAGAACGCTCATCATTGTCATACCAGGAGAGAGCTCACATCGAGTCCGTGGGCCGTAGACTCAATGACTTAATGTGTTCATTCGTTCATGCTGTCAAGGTCATGACGTTGCTATGGCCCAGATGTTGGGTGTCCAAGCGGTGAAGGTCATGCACGTGATTCTTTTTTTTCGTGATCCGATGATTCACACAATGAGTCACCGTTGTTGTCTCAAGCAAACAGCACCATGATCAACACCCGGATTCTGCCGCGAGTGTGCTGCATGCTGGGCCAGGTGGAGATGAACTTTGCGGTCTGCAATGCCCAGGAGAATGGGGCCTGGCTGGTTGTGCCTGTGCGGCGTGTGCGGCTTGTTTGATTAAAGCTTGAATAATCCCTGTGTCAGATTTTGTGTGTGTTTCATTGATCTTCACAGCTTGGAGGCGTGCAGTCAGATGCCAATGCTTTTCCAAAGTGAGTTCGAAAAAAACTGTTTCCAATCAAAATGGATTGACAGCTCCAAACAATCCCTAGTTTAGGGCTTTCAGAACACCATTTACAATTGGTAGAAACCCATGATTGCAGGAAGGGCCAATCAAGACAATCATGCTAACACAGCATGGGCATAGCGTGGCACAGCATGATATCCTCCTTCTTGCATTTCCGCTACCTACCTCACGTCTACCTCGCAACTACCTCACATCTACCAGACTTCTACGAGACATCTACTTTGTTGAGGGTTGGTTTAGGGTTTATCCAGGGGTAGTTTAGGGTACTGGATATTCAAGGTTGGTTTAAGGTTGATCTGGCTCTTTTAGACTTCTTTTGGGTTGATTTAGGAGTGATTTGGTTGGTGTAGAAGTTATTCAGGGTTGGTTTAGGCGCTATTTAGGGCTGGTTTAAGTTTACTTAGGGTTGGCTTAGGGTTTGTGTAGGGTCTACTTCGGATCTGTTTATGATCAATTTAGGGTTTGTGGATGTTATTTAGGATTGGTTTAGGGTTTGCGCAGAGTTAGTTTGAGGTTGAATTAAGGTTGGCTTAGGGTTTGTTTAGCTTTATGTAGGGTTGGTTTGGGTGTTTATTTGAGGCATTTGCAGCATTTTGGAGCTGGGATCTCTCATGCCCATGGTATTTGCAACATGTTGGTTTACGGTTTGTTCTAGGGTTAATTGGGGTTGGTTTAGGGTTTGTTTGCAGGTTGGCTTCAGGTTTCCTTGGGGTAAGCATATATAGGCATGGTTTAGGGTTGATCTAGGGCTTGTTAAGAATTTATTTATTATAGAGTTGGTTTAGGGTTTACTTAAAGTTGGTTTAAAGTTTAAAGTCTATTCAGGATTGGTTTAAATCTATTGAAAGTGGTTTAGGGTTTATTTTAGGGTTGGTTTCATGGCTATTTGAGATTGGTTTAAAATGCATCTACGGTTGGTGTAGGGTTTGTGTAGGGCTTTTGGGATGTTATTTCGGGTGGCCTTAGGCTTTGTTTGGGGTTAGTTTAAGGTTTAATTGAGGCTCAAGGTTTGTTTAGCGTTGGTTTACGATTTATTCAGGGTTGGTTGAAAGTTTAATTCCTTCCTTCCTTCGCTTCCTTTCCTCCTTCCTTTCTTCCTTCCGGTTTTCCTTTTCTTCCTTTCCTTTCCTACCTTCCCTTCCCCTCGGTCCGTCCTTCCTTCCTTCCTTCCTTCCTTCCTCCCTCCTTTCCTTCCGTCTCAACACCAGGAAAATTGTAGAAGATGCAATTATGGAACAGACAGTTATAGAACAGGCAATTATAGAACAGAGTTGGTAAAGGTGAGACATATGGGGGAAAAGACACCTGTGGAACACAACCGGAGCCCCAACCAGAATCATAGAACAACCAAGTTCGGAGGAGTATATAGACTTTTACTTTTTGCATTTTTTCTGAGGAATCTGGAATTATGGAACCAGAGGGTACGGTAAACAAGCGTCCCTTCGTACTCCTCAACTTCCGTTCTATAATTTTGGCCTTGACCATATCCATTGCCCCATTTTCCTGATCTTTTCCCAAATTCTTCACCAAGTCATTCCCAAGCACTAGGTACTGTACCGGGCACCTTTATGGGCTCATGATGGGTAATAAATGAGGGCTCCAGCAAATCCACGTGCACGAGATGCAGTGAAAACATGATTGATCATGATTGAAGGACACACAGACAGACTGTTTAGTTAAATTCCTGAATGCACACACCTGAACTGACACGAGATAAGAAGTCGGTCACTCAGAGCTTCTCATGTGCGCTATCCAAGACTAGTAGCAAAAAAACAACTTCCAAAATATTCAAGATTTTTCAAGTAATTGATCTCATGCAAAAGTGGTGAAAGCAAATCAATCAAGACTTGGGGTTTGTTGCTCTCACAATAGGCCAATGTGCTGGCTGCAGGACCGCGGCAGAAAGACAGCTGACCGCCGGACCAGTGGATTTGGGTCAAAAAATGCAGCAAATCTTTGGCAATCATTCAAGGGCACCTGGTGCTCAAATACATCTTGTATATATGTTCTTATATGACGTATCTCTAGATATTTTAAGCAGAGCAGAGAAGAGTAGAGAATGAATTTGAGAAGAATTGTAGACCTCGGTGCAAGAAACAGAGACCTACATTTGTGTGATGGCATGCAGAAAAGTTGAGGTTCCTGCAATGCAGCGTGGATACGGTTAAAGGACAAAACCAAGGTATAGGTCGAAACATAATCATCTCGCCTGTCAAGAAACACAAATCAAATTCGTTCTTGATGTTGCATGGTGGCTCCAGCATTCTGCCGCGATCCGCACATTACACCTCGATCTCCAGCTTTGCGTTGTAAAGTTGCAATGACTGCGATCGAAGTTGCGCCAACCCTTGNTGGCTCCAGCATTCTGCCGCGATCCGCACATTACACCTCGATCTCCAGCTTTGCGTTGTAAAGTTGCAATGACTGCGATCGAAGTTGCGCCAACCCTTGAGGAGCTTTCGCTCGTTGATGTGCGCGGACAGCAGTGCATGCCGGGAGTCGAGACCAACTTGGGCGAATTGCTCTTGACGGCTGCAGAAACAACACCAGACAATGTGTGTTTGGAAGTTGAAGCCGAAAGTTACACTTTTGCCCAGGTGAGGCAAACATCTCAATTGTTTTTTCATGTTTTTCCACTTTCAAAAGAATGAATTCGGTCAACTCTTTTCCTCCAGTTTCAAAGCAAAAGCTAGTTGAACACAAATTTCCGAAAGCAGACACAGTCTTTACCAAACTATGCCAACTGGCTTCATGCATTTGTGTGTGCACTGATGCCAGACAGATCCCTGAGGTCGCTCGCATGGCCAGTTCCATCCGCAAAGTTCTTCGCAAAGCTTTGGCTTCGCTGGACCTCCCCAGTTCCTCAAATGAGACTCCAGACGCTCACCCAGACGCCCACCAGCGTCGAGCAGACGAGCATGTGGTGACCATTGTGCTTGACCGAGGTGTGAAGAGCATCGCAGCAGTACATGCCGTGATGCTCGAAAGGTGTGCTTACAACGCATTTGATGTCGGAGAGCCAGTGGAAAAGCTTCGAAGTTGGGTGGAAGTCTCTCGTCCCCCAGTCATGATTTCCAATGCCGCTGTGTTAAAGCGCCTTGGTTTGACAGATATCGCTGCGACTTTGGGAGACTTTCCTCGTATTGTGCTAGATGTGGACTTGGCTTTGAAGAAGGCAGACAGCAAAGCCAACATGCCATGCACTGCTAGGCATGATCAGGAAGACCTCGACAGATTAGCCTACCTCATTTTCACCAGTGGATCTACTGGCAAGCCCAAGGCTGTGATGATCCGTCACAAATCAGCCTTGAACGTGGTACGCATCTGGGGGAGGTATGTTGGTCTTGGTCCCCATGACCGATTCGCTCAAGTTGCTTCTATGTCATGGGATGTGCACATCATTGAAGTCTACGGCACAATGTCAGCAAGAGCAACCAGCGTGACATGCCCTGACATGATCAAAAAGTCTGGTCCTGACATGCAGCTGTGGCTGAAGGATCGAGAAATCACTGGAATGAGCGTGGTGCCATCGCACCTGCGCACCATGTCTGGTGGTGGAGCAGATGTCTCAAGAACTCCCAGCGGACTTCCACATCTTCGAATCCTTGATGTGGGAGGAGAGGCCTTGGGAGCAGATGTGGTGTCGACTTGGGCCCCGGGTCGCCGCCTCTTCAACAGTTACGGACCCTCAGAAATTTCAGTGGTCTGCACAGGTGCTTATGTGAATCCAGGTGACATCATTACGATTGGTGCTGAACTGCCCACCTACACATGCTACATCTTGGACCCTGAGACACTTGACATCAAGCCCGATGGCGAGCGAGGTGTTCTGTTCGTGGGAGGGATCGGTTTGGCTCGTGGCTACCTTGAAGAAGAAGAGAAGATCGGATCCATTACCATGGTCGAGTGGATTGGCAGGTGAAAGTGCGTGGGATTCGTATCGAGTTGGAAGCCTTGGAGCAAGCCATTGTAGAGTTGCCCACTGTGAAGCATTGCGAGGCCGGCTGTTTTCAGGGTTGAAATCACTTTTTATTTGGGTCAGTAATTGCATACAGTTAAATATTTTTGAAGTCAGCAAGAGAACCGGGACGGTCGCCCCTGCTCTTGCATGAGCGACATGTATTTGAACTTGCTAGAAAGAGATAGTAGGACAAAATAGGTATCCTGGATTTTCAGAGATATCCTATACCAGTTGACTCTTTCATCCTGTTGTGTTGTACCAGACTGTTTCCTTTTTCCTGACCTTACCCCAGGCCCGAGTTCTGGACAATGGCCAGCGCTTGGTTCTCTTGGCTTCTGGCCAGGATGTTTCAGAGGCAGAACTGAAGCTGACGGCTGCATCGCTGGGGCGTGGCTACGTTCTGAGCCAAGTGAAGATTGTGGAGAACGACGCTTGGAAGTTCAATGCTTCCGGGAAGCTCCTGCGCAATGTGGTTCCCTTGGATGAAGAGAACTTGGAAGCTCCCAAGAAGGATGGTTGGGAAGCCTTCGACAAGACTGGAGCGTCGGATTTGGAACTGGAAATCGTTGCATGTCTAGCTCCACAGCTGAGTGTTGATGAGTGGAACCGAGATTCGCATTTCATGGAGGATCTTGGTGTTGACTCTGGAGGCTTTGGACGTCTGATCTCTCAAATGAGGTCCAAACCCAGCTTGCAGAAGATCGATTTGCAGATGCTCTTTGAACATCCGACGGTTCGATCCTTGGCAGCTTGTCTTTCGGAGCAGTCTGCAGATTCTGATTCGGAGGAAGAAGTGATTCTAGAAGCGAACACTTTGTTGGATTCATTCCTTCAGATTGTGAAGGAACATCCACATGCTATTTGCCTGGAGGTGAACCAACAGTCCATGAGCTACTTGCAGCTGCAGCGGCAGATGATGGCATATCAACGCCTGCTACATCAAGCAAAACCCTCCAAGGGCAGCACAGTGGCCATTTTCCTTGACTCCATTGACCAGATGGGTGCTATGTTGGGAGTTCTCCGCGAAGGGTGTGTCTTCAGTCTTCTTGGAGAGGACTTTGCCGAAGAGATCAAGGTGTTGAAGCCTGATTTCATTTTGGCACGCTCAGATGAAACGAACTGGGCGCAGCTTGCGAAGATTTGTGATGATTCTTCCAACTCTTCCAGTTCTTCCAATGGAAAGGGCAGTCTGATCGACGTGAGTTCCGTGAACTCCCTGCTTTCACAGCCTCCCAAGGGAAGAAGAGTAGCCCAACCTGATGACGTGTGCTGCGTTGCTGTGGAGGTTCATGGAGATGTGCGAAGTGCAGTGCCTGCATCGCACAAGACCATGTTGCAGGCACTCTCTGCTTGGCATCCCCATGTGCAAGGAGCACGGATTTCCAACATGACCAAGACAGGCACTGCAGGTGATTTCTTGAGTACTTGGAGCATTTTCCTTGCAGGTGCTGCACTCGTTGTCTGTGACAGTGAGCAAGTGCCACAGGTTCGAACTGAGCTGCTGATCTGTGAGCATGACAGCATTCCAGGCCGTGTTGCCAGACAGGCCAAGATCTTACAGCTTCCAGCAGAAGGTGGTTTCACAAAACTTCCGGAGGCAGTGCCCAAGTTTGGTCGTGCTGGCAGTGCCGAAAGCTTTCGTTCAAGATTTCTTCGATCTTCATCCTTGCTGTCGTTTGCGTCATCTTTGGCTCCCTATGTCCTTGGACAAAGCAAAACAGAGGAAACCGAGAGCTTTGGCGAACACAGCTGGCCCAAGTTATGTGGCACAGTGCAAGGCTTGGCCATTTTGGGGCAGCCTGTCTTTGTGGCAGCTCGCCTGTTGCTGGCTGAAAGGGTGATGTTGCCACTGGCCTTCATCCTACCGTTGTGGCAAATCTTCCTTTTGCTTGTGGCCGTTCTGACGATGGAGCAGTTCGTTCGGGTGTTCATCCTGGTTGCTGTGAAGTGGGTACTGATTGGTCGCTACAAGGAAGGGGATCATGACATTTACAGCTTGTTCTATCTGCGTCACTGGTTGGTAGAGCACATGGCAAAAGGCACCCTTGTGGGGCAAAATGCGCATCAGGGAAGCAGCATCGCTTTCCTGTTTTTGCGCAACCTCGCCTTGAGGGCTCTTGGTGCTGATGTTCGATTGACTTCCGTGGTGACTGCTCGTGTGGTGGCCTATGACCTCGTTTCAGTGGGTGACCTGGCAACAGTTCATGGTCCTCGACATTTGACAGCTGTGAACTATGGCAGCAGGCGCATGGTTCTGAAGGCT
This sequence comes from Symbiodinium sp. clade C Y103, assembly GCA_003297045.1. Classification (NCBI taxonomy): domain Eukaryota; class Dinophyceae; order Suessiales; family Symbiodiniaceae; genus Cladocopium; species Cladocopium sp. clade C. The sequence continues at coordinate 241,594 of BGPT01000615.1, read as the reverse complement.
GTGAAGGTTGGTGCCGGTGCCTATGTGGGCCCCAACTGTACCTTGGAACCTGGATGTGAGATTGCTCCTGCTGGCTATGTGGAACCTTTGTCAGCTGTTCCTTCCGACATGGTGGTGGACAGCCGAGTCTGTGGGGTTCCAGCGCAAGTTGTGGGCCCAAAGGACCTGAGTCGGTTGCCGCAAGCTTCAGAAGTTCGCAGCTTTCGAAGTCGTGCTGCCTGGTTTGCCACAGGATATTGGATGCTGCTCATCCCCAAAGCTTTGATGCCATTCATTGGAGTCATTGCATTCCAACTGCTGAGCTTGTATCCTTGGGATCATCAGGAGGTTGTGAAGGAAAAGCACATGTATCCGGAACATGTCGACGTGCTGCCCACTGAACTGTTGGACCAGCTCAAATGGATTCCACTCATTGCCTTTGGAGTTTCCATGTTGAACACGGTGCAGCGCTCAGTCAAAAGATGNCGTGCTGCCCACTGAACTGTTGGACCAGCTCAAATGGATTCCACTCATTGCCTTTGGAGTTTCCATGTTGAACACGGTGCAGCGCTCAGTCAAAAGATGTGACTCTGGTTTCTTTGAATTCTTGCTCGAGTAGCAATGGCTTTGTGCCTCACTGTTGGTAGATTTGTCTTCTTCCAATGATAAGGACGGCGAGGGCATGTTGTTATATGTTGTTCATTTTTTTTCACTGAGACGATGGATATGAATTGTCTCAGATACGATTTCTTCAATCCACATGACAAATGCAGTGCATTTGTAGAGTGTCTCATAGTGTCTCCCATGAAACCTATCTTCCAATATGACCTGAGGTGCTACAGCTTGGGGGAACTGCCGTACTCTGCCGGGTCCTGCCGAAAGTGAAGCCGCCTTGCACATATTCGTTGCTCAGCATCAGGGCACAGATTGCAGCCTTGAAAATGTCCATGGTGCTGCAAGCATCAGAAATGCTGGCGGA
>BGPT01000615.1:207231-237975 GCA_003297045.1 Symbiodinium sp. clade C Y103 | reverse complement strand
TCCTGACCAGCGTGGATGTGGACCAGGGCAAGTTCAACGTGCCGTGCATCACGTACATGAGCCCCTCAGCCAAGGTTTAAACAACTTTATTTTTCCATCATTTTCCCAGTTTCATCACATTCACTTTGGCGCACCAACCTATGCATGTTGGAAGACTTCGTTTCATCGGTTTTGATGGATTTTGCAAGTCTAAGAAGTCTAAGGTGATCACACCTTCCTTGGAAATCACAACCACTTGCCGGAGGGTCTGCCTGAGGGCAGCTTCTGCGGTGTGGGTACTTGGCTTCCAAAAANAAGTCTAAGGTGATCACACCTTCCTTGGAAATCACAACCACTTGCCGGAGGGTCTGCCTGAGGGCAGCTTCTGCGGTGTGGGTACTTGGCTTCCAAAAAGGCCCACTGAGCCCAACATGAGTTGCTTGGCTGTCGAATCAGCAAATGCACAGATCCATGTGTGCCAACATGTTTTTTTGTTGAACACAATNTCCAAAAAGGCCCACTGAGCCCAACATGAGTTGCTTGGCTGTCGAATCAGCAAATGCACAGATCCATGTGTGCCAACATGTTTTTTTGTTGAACACAATCTCTTTCACAAATGCGGATGCGAGTGACAAGAGTACACTCATTCCTCCTGGCAAGGCCCGAAACGCATCTAATCATTTAAAGTTTATGTCTCTAGCTTCTTTCCTTATCTTCAAATCTGGTGTAGATGCACGTGCAAATATCAACAAATAAACCAAAATCTACGGCTAGGCCAGGCAAAGCCACAACGACAAACAGTTGCTCCAGAATGGAACGAACACTACCCAACCAAGGCTACTTTGGCAATCCTGCCATGAAGTTCCGTCGACTGAGCAGTCGGCGGTTTCATGCAGTTTCCGATTTTCCCCCTTTGAGTGTGAGTAGGCTGTAGGCGAATTTATGATAATTTATGTATGTTTGCTTGATGGACTTTGACGCTTAAAGCATTTTCGAAACTGAAGCATGCGTGAATCTGAACGAGTTTTACATGTTTCTTTACATGTTTTTGGCAGTCTTGGATGTGACCTCTTTGCCAGGCAAAGTGAATCAGGGTCCCGAAGCTGCCAGCTGCTTGGCACGTTTCTGGCATCATTTCAGCACCAGCATCTTGGACGTCTTCCTCTACCGCGGTGTGCAAGGAAGTGTCACAGCTTGTGCCATGCTGACCAGCCGTCTCCTGTGTCCGATGATCACTGCCACCTGGGAGATTTTTGCCCTGCTCTTGGTGTACATGGCATTTGCCCTGGTGTCTTGGTACCTCTTCTCAGTTGTCCTGGGCAACCTGTTGTTCAATGGATCCACTCCCCACAGCAATGCGTACTACTCCACCACAGTCACACGTTGGTTCACAGCACTGACGGCCCAGCAACGAGTCTTCAAACTGCCGTTCCAAACGGCTGGCACCAGCTGGCAAGCTCCAGTCTTGCGACTTCTTGGAGCACGTGTTGGGAAGCGCTTCTTCTGCATGAACGAGCTTGTGCTGGTGGATGCTCCGTTCACGGAAATCGGTGATGACGTCACAGTGGACTATGATGGACAGGTGAGATGTCATTCCTTCGAAGACTTTCGCTTGAAGTTCACCCACTACTCTGTAGGCAATCGGGTGACCATCATGTCAGGTGCCAGTGTGGCAATGTGTCATGCAGGAGATGGTGCCGTGTTGCGTCCAGGAAGTCTCAGTTGGAAGGGTAGCAACTTGGAGCCTGGCACCGTGTATGAGGGTGCTCCTGCTGCAGCAGTGGATGATCTTGAGAGGGGTGTGGCTGGTGCTGGTCCTACCCTTCTGCAGGGCAAACCCAAGTTGCCAGTTGTGAAGAAGTGAGATCAGAATGAGATCAGAATGATACCAAGTTGGAGCATAGTCTGCATCTTCTTACCGTGTAAGAGGGCATAAATGTGGTTTTAAATTCGGCATGCATTCACGAAATCCTTTTTGAAGCTAGCTGGCACACTGTATAGTCACACCTGGCACTGCCAGGCACTGCCAGGCTTCAATTTTGCAGAGTCAGAAGGACTCTACAGCGCCTTGAGCGTTCTCATCTCTTGTGACATCAACGCCATCGCAATCCCTTGTAAAGTGCGCTGAGCGTGGAAGCAAAGANGAGTCAGAAGGACTCTACAGCGCCTTGAGCGTTCTCATCTCTTGTGACATCAACGCCATCGCAATCCCTTGTAAAGTGCGCTGAGCGTGGAAGCAAAGATGCTTGACAAAAATGGCAGAAGGTTCGGTGCAAGCAATGCGTTGATATGTGTGGATATGTGTTGATTGATTTTGATCCTGTGCAGCCACAGACAAGTGATGGGTGAATTTCTCCGTTTTGGAGCTGCCGCAGCCACGCGCAATGAAGGGGGTTATAGCAGCAAGACAAGATACCTACATGCAAACATATTCAAAGACACGAAGGCGTAGCTAGCAAGGTTGTGGCGACTCTATTTCTGGCAGGAGAACATCGCTATTTGTGATAGACAATTGAACCTGGTGTGCATCGAGAAGGTTTTGACTCTACCCACCCAGCTGCACATTCACATACACTTCTTCAAAGTTTCATCGTTTTCCCGGACTTGCACTGCTGGAATTCTATGGACATTGCGGTGATTGGAGGAGGTTTGGCCGGTTTATCCTTTGCGGCCTCCATCTTCAAGGTCAGTGTCGTCATTTGGTTTTGGGTGTTGCTTCCCAGACGTTTCCATGGGTGGAGGTTTAGGCAAGCTGATCGCAAAGATAGCGCGGGCTGCTGTTTTTCGATATAGTATGATTACGACTGGTGTTGATGACAGCATAGTGAAAGAAGTCTGACATAGTCTGACTATGACTGGTGCTGATATATTATGACAGCATGTGTCATATAACAATCACTTTTGCAGCGTTTACTGCCATCACCATCGGCAGCGCAATATCATGGTGAAGCTGGATGTCCAAGTTGCCATGAGGAGGATGTCCCGCAGCGCACAAGGCAGAAGCAGCTGGAATCGTTTCCTCAGAAGGGCATCAATGGCTGGTGGTTTCAAAGAAGTATACCGTATACACTAGTAATATCTAGTAATGATATATACGTATATATATATATATGTACATAGACTTTTATATAGATTATAAAATATGATATACACTGATATATAATAAATGATATATATATATAATAGATACACACCAAACAAAAACAATATATCTCTTGACTTGACCATCCATAAAAACGGGATGATCCCACCAAGCAGATCATGTCAGGCTGGTGGTTTTCGAGAGATGCCCTGAGCTGGACCGGACGTTTGTGAAGCAGTTGTGTTTGTTGTTACACCCTGCAAACATGATCATTGGACTGGTCAAAGGGAAAATTTACAGGACACCTCCATAGTTAATGGGAAAATCCATGGTTTCCTGTAGATTTTCCCTTCAACCAATCCAATGACATTAGGATCTCAGTGCCTGTTAAGTGTTGGGATTTGCATATCCATGCATATCCTATAGATACAGACGATTGCGTAATGCTGTGCATATATATATATATATGTGTCATATATATATATATGTGTCATATATATATATATATGTGTCATATATATATATATGTGTCATATATATGTGTCATATATATGTGTCATTGTGAGTCACAGTTGTACGCAAACAGGTTTCAAGTTGGAAACTGGAAACTGGGGAGATAATACCCTGATGCTCCTGGCTTTTCATCCTAAGTCTCAACTTGTTGATTTTGCAGAGGCATCTTAGTGGATCAATCAGCTTTCTGGTACGAGCCTTTGTCAACATGTTTGCCTGTCAATCCTAGCAGGACTCTGGCCCTTTGCAACACCTTCGATTGAAGCGGCCTGGAGAGGAGGTGCCTCTGACTATTTGGACTCTGATTTCTGCACGGCAGTGCCCAACAGCAGCAGAAAAACCGGCGTTATTTTTAGAAAGTCGAACCGGCTTTTCCTTCAGAGGATGCAGTCGGTACCTCTGCCGCTTTCACATCGAACATAATCTTGCTGCAGCAAGGCAAGCATCTATGAGGCAAATGGGAATGACCCCAGCAGTATCTTCAAGACTCAAAGATCATTCTCGATGACCGGGGATTTTTACAGACGTTTGCCAAAGGGTGTCCCATGTCATGTCCCGGGCCATGTCAAGTAGGGACAGTCCTTCGACATCTACCGAGCCATTGATGGACAGGCATTGAAGTGCCTGGGTTTCTTGACCCAAAGAGATGGACAGAAGCTCAAGGAGGTGAATCACCAAGCGGAGATGGGTTTGTCTGATTCTTATACCCCCAAAATAAACAACATTTCTTTTTTATGGAGGAAATGAGGATTTCTGAAACTATTGTCACACAAAGCTGAGCCGAAACTGAGGGAAGATTAACAACAACTAACTAGCGGTTTCTTTCCCGTGACTTTCCAATCCCTACTTGTCTCTCTGATCCCTTCCAGACTCAGTGGCCGTTTCCTGCCTGGAGAATTCCAGGTGGAAAGGATCCAGCTGCTCCGCTGGTTGGCGAATCGGCTACCGGAAGGAGTGCTGCGCTTCGGGAAGGCTCTGACAGGCCAGGTGCAAAAGCTGCTGGTCTGGGAAGTGGTTCGTCTAATAACTAATAGATAGATTCTCTGACAGATTAAACTTATTTATTTACTACTTAGATAATTTATACAATGATAGATTACGGCACGGTGCATACAATGAACATGAATTCACCATAAAATGGCGGAGTTCTAACTTCAAATCAGGTTGGAGACGCAAAAACTGAGTGCCTGCGGTTTTGCCCTCCGGTTTCTGTGGCGATGTGGCCTGATGTGAGGTTTCCAATGGTTTCCCAATCCTCTTAGACAAAGAAGCAGTAATCATCGAACAAGGACTATGGTGTACTAAACAGTGTACTACATTGTACTAGGAAAATTGGTTGAACATTGGATACCAATGACCAATGCTGCAAGGTGGGATGGTCTTCCAGTTTCCCCAGTGACCAATGACCCGATTTCCAGGCCTCCAGCAAGATGACCAGGAACGCCTCTTCTGCGTGGTGGATTCCTGCTGGGAGGTGGGCAACTCCAGGAGCATTCGGATTCCGTCTCTGAAATTGGAGGGGTGAAAATGATGGCGGTAGACCCCAAAATGGCAATTTGTTTATTTACTGGGCAAAGTGATGATTAAGCATCAAATTTAAGAGTACGCCGTTTTCAGACAAAGCCAAATCAGACATGTTGTTCATGGGTCAAAATTGAGTTCCCTCCAGGAATGTGATGACTATACAAGAAAGATCACCAAATTCGCGAGTCCAGGGGCCTGACCCCTCAAAGAGACACCATGAGACAAAGCCGCCAGGGCCCATTTGACCTCTTGGTGGCAGCGGATGGGCTTCGGTCCGCTGTGCGGCAAAGCTGTGTTGCAGGAGCTGTTGTCCAATGCCCATAGGGGTCATAGGGCCAAGATCCTGACAGGCCGATTTTCAACCTGTCCCCGACATTTCACATCGAACCTCACTGAAACAGGCCCCAATGCTTGGGACCTCTTGCGATTCCCATCATACAAGCCAACTATTGACCAAGACTGAATGGAGAATAGCTGAATGTAGCTGCATAGTCTCTCATCAAACCATTTTACCATGTCCAAGTATCAATGGATTGGTGGAAGGGAACATTTATATCAATATTATATATCAGTATTGATAATTGATACCATATCATGTTCCTGCAAATTTTGGTATCCCAAAATCAACCATGGTATCTAGCCAGGACCAGCAGCTGACCTGTCGAGGATCTTTTTGTTGGGCGATGCAAGGCGTGGCTTTCGCCGGGAGCCTGGGAGCCCAGAGCCGTCTCCGACGACGGGTTCAAGGTGAGGGGTTTGAGGACCCCATGGTATGGAATGGTGAAGTTAGTTTATGAAGGGATCTAGAATCTGGAATCTAGGTATATTTGTGAAGCTTCGCCAAGTTTGCAAAGCACCAAAATGGGTTTGTCAGGAGTTCAACCTTTTAAATAGGTGACATGCACAACTTTCGAGCAGGCTTGATATCGAAGATATCAACGTTTTTCTTTGACGAACGGTCTTGCAGACTTGACTTGAACACACAGTGCATGCCAAAGGAAAAAGGTGATTGAATCAAGTGTATCAAACTTTTATTCTCCCCAAAGGTTGGGATACTAAGTAGAAATATTTAGAAATGACTATATGATTATATGTTTTTAAGATCCATTTACAGTATGTTCACATGTGTGAACTATGGAAGTCCTCACGACCGCCTAAGGAGGGACCTGGGCTTCAGCAGGATCTATTCAGGTGGCAACCAAGCTCTATTGGAAGGACCGCTGATGGCGGGGGACCGTGCTGGCGGCAACCAACAAGGTCTGGTGGGATTTGGTTTTCAACTTCGACTTGGGACTTGAGGTTAATTTGGTACACTGCTAAGCCTTCTACAAGGGGTCCTTGTCAAGCCACCAATTCTCTGTGGTTTTGGCGGATGAAAATTTGCAGATATAGCAAAAGAACGCACCTAGAACACACCTCCCGGGGAAAAATGACGCGATCTGATTAGTGGGATTCTTTGGGTCAATTTGAAGCCCCAGGAGTGCGCTTTGCCGATGAGATCTTGCGCTGCAGCAACCGGGAGGTGGGCGTGGCGTTGCTGTAGATGTGGATGTGGATGTGGATGTGGATGTGGATGTGGATGATGATGATGATGATGATGATGATGATGATGATGATGATGATGATGATGATGATGATGATGATGACGCTGACGCTGACGCTGACGCTGACGCTGATGCTGATGCTGATGCTGATAGATGTTGTGGTGGCTACCCTTTGTTTGATCTGCCTTTTCAGCTGACCAGTTTTGAAAGGCACTTTCGAATGCTGGGCCCGCGGCCTATTCGCTGTCCTCCAACATGAGCATCGCGGAGAGGAGCAGCAGTGGCTGGAAGCAATGTACTAGTGACCCCAAAAAGCGATGTTTTCCATGGTTTTCTGACTTGTGTATTCCAATGGCTTTTCCATGTTTGTTCATTTGGGATTGTTTCTTGAGAAGATTATTGAAACATGGACACAGTTGCCACTGTCATTTGCGGTGCTTTGGGAACATCTGATTGGTGCCCTTGACATCAGTCTTGCAATGAGCTTTCTGGTGAGGTATTCTTGATTGGAAGCCTAAGCCAAACGATTGAAGGCAGCCCCTCCACATTTCTTGAAGTCTTTCAGCTTTAAAGACAGGAGCAAACTGACATACTCCAGATCAACAGACACACACACACACAAACAAACAAAGAAACAACTTGGCCTTTCAAGAAGGGTCTCGTGATGTGTCTTTTCAAGAATCCCCTATTTCAATCTATTTCAGTGTTCCTTTTTTCCAAGTATGCAACACCCTGATTTGCTATCCAGACGTGTTTCATGGATTACCTGCTGGGTCGATGGCCACAGGATGTGGCAATGCTCCAAGCGGTGCCGCAGCTCCGACGTCGATGGGCCAAATGGCCACGGCGCGAAGCGGGCGCGGAAAAGTCGCGGATCGTTTGATGGTCGGATGGTGCAATGGCTGGTTGCAGCATGGTTTATTGGGGATGACATGACATCACCTACAGGATTTTGATAGGGATACCTATTTACCAAGCAGTTCATGTGAGAGTTGATGAATCTCTTCGCAGGTCTTTCAGAGTTTGAGTCCTGAGCGTATTGACATACGAGCGCCAACAGAAACTACTTACTTTGTTGGCAACTGAGGAACCATGCACTGAATTCTGAAGACCTAAGTTCACTTAGGAAGACTGCAACTGGTAACTTCCAGGATGCTGCCAGCAGGTCTTGGTAAGGGATACTGATGTTCACCCATTCACGATGAACTCTGCGTGTTCAGGATCTCTTGAGCTGGCTAAGAAGCAAGCAAAAGGACCACATGCAGTTCCAGTTGAATCACCCAACGCCAGAAACCAGCGAGTCAACTGTTCCATGTGATTTGGAACCACTCGTCCAGTAGCTGAGTTGTTTGTGAACATTTTGAAGCTGCCTTTGTTCACCGGAGCTATGGAGCGCTTTCCAGAAGAAGTTCAAGAGCTGGTGAAGCAACTGAAGTCTGCTGGAATGGCCATTGATGAGAACAATCCCCAACAAATCCTGCAGGTGCGTCTTTGGCACCTGCCCACGCATCCACCTGCATGACTCTTCGCAGGGGTTGATCTTTTGGGGTCACAGTTTGTCAGTGCGTCTGCAGCCAGGTATTCGTACAACATTTCCATATTTTCCATCTGCTGCCACCTGTTTTGCCACCTGAAAAAAATCCGAGAACCTCCAGTGGTGCTTCAATAGGTCCTGATGAAGATGCAGATGCAGGGCATGCCCAAGAAGTCGGAGATGGTGAAGCCTGAGGATGCCTTGAAGGGTCGCAGCGAGGTGATGGAAGTGGACGAAAGGCATTATGTATTGAAGAATCCCATGATGCTCAGCCAAGAACTATGCAATGGGGGCCTTCTGAGAGGTAACGCAATGGCAGCTTATCAAAATACAAGATAAAAGTATGTATGAGTTATATGATTAGACATTAATGGATATTATATAATCTAGAATGATTGAAAACAATTGAAAGCAATGATGACACATGCTGTATTCCAGCGCCCTGCGTAACTCGAGCTTTCTAGCCATTTGGAGCACCTCAATCCGCTGCATCTGTCCTGGACGCCCCTGTCGTTGCCATGGCTGAAGAGCTTCCGGGAATGCCCCTTGCCGTGGAGGAGCCGCCACCCTCCATGGCACAGACGTGCCTTGGATCAAGGAAGGGATGGAAAAATGGCCCAGTGACCCAGTGATTTTCTTTCGTATCTATATAGTATCTCTGCCGTAAAGATCGGGATATATACATCATACATACAATTTATTACAATTGTATATACTGTATGTATATATATATATAAATATAATAATAACAACATATATATATATATATACACATAATCAGTTAATCATACAGACAATCATATATATGTATATATATATATACACTCATGCATTGAGATTGGCAGGCTTTGGGTGTGCATGTATCATCTTTAAGCTCATAAATGAATGCCAACATTTTGGCTCAAGTGGGAGTTGACCCAAACTGGCATTAATTCAATTTCTTTCCCCACCCATCCAACCCTAGTATATATATATATACAGTATACATATATGGTCCAGCGTTCCAACCCCCCTCCCCCCCGGCCATGGTAATGGGTCAGTATATATCCCCCCCTTTGGTGTGGTGGTGGGGGGAGTTTGTTCTTTTTTCCGAAGGCCTTTGAATTTCATATTGATTTCGTTTGCGTCAGACCATTTGCAACTTTGTAATGATAGGGGGCTCTGCTTCAGATTTTGGTGAACCGAATGGCCTGGACAAATTTTGCTGAAGCTGTTGTTTTTCTAAATGACACGTATTTGTATTGAAATGTGGGTCGGACCTCTCTTGGAAGGACAAGTGAGATGAAGGTAAGCATAGATAAGCCAAACACCAAAAGCAAGGCTTCGGCTCAAGGAAATTTGTCAAAGAGAATGGTCAACATGCACGAAAAACCCGAAACTTATCAAAGAAACCCGGGAGTATTTCAAATATCTCACATCACCCTAGAATAGTAGGTCTTGCTGCATGCCCTGGCAGTTTTCGCGAAACATCTCCAGCAAAAGGCAAGTGGTGGCACTACTTGCATTTTGCTGGAGAAAGTAGTGCTGTTTCATGGCTTCGGCGACCGGACCGAAGCGTTTGAAGGCCTGGCGTGCCAATTTTAGAGGCAAGATTGATGCATATGGTTTGGTGAACGCCTGGTGTGTGAGGTCAACTCTGGTTTCAAGAAAAAGTGCTGGCAATTGCAGGCAAGGGTGACATGCTGCCCTGAAACGATTCGGTTGCTTAGAAACCAAGAGAATTTCAGGACAGTACGAAGTGGAGGAGCGTATTGGAGAGGGTAGCTTTGGCATTGTGGATAGGGCGATCCGCATTGTGGACAAGGCTGGGCATTTGCGGCTGCAGAAATGGCAATGTTTGAGCCGATTACATTATTGAAATTGTCCAGGCGGAGGTGGCCTTGAAGAGCGTAAACAAGTTTGGGCCTGCTGCACATGTGGAGGTGGTCAAACGCGTAGAACCACAGAGCTGAGTGTGTCCCTGGTTGTTGTCGAATGTTCCACCTGAATTTGCTGTTCATAGACTGTTCCACCTGAGTTTGCCCTCCTGCCAGACTATGATGAAGAAGGTGGCCGACCACCCCAACATTGTAAGATACATCGATTCTTTTGTGAATCGCAGGCAGGGCTCTTGTTTTTTTGTTCTCCAAGTTGAACTTGCGGTTGGTGCTGTGGAACCTGGCGGTGCCGCAGGAATCTCCACATCATCATGGAGTTCTGCCCTACGAATCTGTGTGAAATTCTCGAACGAAGGTCTTGCTTGGAGGCTCGAACGCCAGTGTCTTGCATGTACAGAAGAAGTGGCAGGGAGTAAAGTTCTGCCAGGAGGAAGAGGCCAGGCTTTGCACAGCCGGCGTCGCTTTGGGCCTGGCGCACCTGCACCGTAAGCGGCACAGTTTCCTGCTGAGTCTTTTTTTTCTGTTTAGGATCTTTCGCAGCGAAGACTTCCCAGGCATGCAGGTATGCCACCGCGACCTCAAACCAAGCAATGTTCTATTGACTCTTGGCCGACGAAACGCTAGGTTGAAAGTTTCAAGGGTATTGGAATGGCCTTGCATTTCTTTGGCAAATCAATGAAGACAGGTCTTGCAATTAGGGTCAGTGGTCAGTTATACCACCCAAAGGTTTGAAGCGTTTGGATTGGCCGGTCCTATTTGTTCAGTGAGTTCGATCAAAGGACCCTTTGAATTTGACCTTTGGTTTGGATATTGAAGCTGATGACGGAGGAGTGGAGCTGGCTGGCCAAAGTTGTGCGACTTTGGCTCTGCAGCGGAGGTGCCTGCTCGAGGCAGCTGCAGCCTTTGGTGCTTTGGCTATGGCATTGAAGGATTAGATTCCTGTTGCAACCCACACCGCCAATTTCCCAATTGTTGGGTGTTTGGCTTAAGGGGCTCAAATCAGGCAGCTTGTCTGTCATGCGTGCAGTTTTCAAGCCAGTTGATCCACTGCGAGAGCCACTTTGAGATTTTTGGAGCCAAAATCTCATGCAACACAGCTGAGCTGAGGATCAGCACACCAAACTTTTTGCTCTCCTGAGATGCTTGCGGCGAGGACCAATCGTGCCAGATCTTACTCCTGTGAAGTTGCTCGCCTGCATCTGGCGAATGACTGACATCATCTGGCTGTAATTCAAAACCAATTATACACCCAAACTTCAGTGGATGACCACCCCCAAAGAGACTGGTCTCTTCATTTTCGGGATGTTCACTACCGTCCCAGGGGTTTGACCCATTCCGATCCGACAAATGCCTAAGGTACGAAAACTTCCAGGTGTAACTGTAACCCATTCTTCAGACTTAGTCTCGGATGGCATATTGCGGGCCAAAAAGTTGTTCCTTGACTGATTCCACATGCTGGAGCACAGCGATGCATGCAAACTCAGGTTGATTGGTGGGCGTTCGGGGTAAATCTCTCCCTCCTTTTGAATTGCTGGGTTTCGAACTGATGGAGTTGCTTGGTTCCTTAGATTGAGCGTTCAGAAGTCCAATGTTTGGTTCCTTTCAGGTGGGGAATGCCCTTTCAAAGGCGACCGTGTCGGCGAGATCATTCGCCAGGCGAGTAATATCTTGCGTTGGTGAAAGTGATTGCGGATCAAAGCTGTGAGTATCCTCCAACATGTTGGATGATGTTGAATGTTTGCCAGCCTTAGCAGGTCCACAATGGTGTCAAAGCTGTGACGTTTCCGTCGAGCTGGTCTTTTCAGGCCTCTAAGCTGAACATTTGGCTGCTGAATTCGGCTTTGTACCTTTGTACTTAAGCGGTGTCAAAGGTCATTCACTTCATCAAGGGCGTTTTGAAGGAGGACGAAAACAGAATCTGTCACAAGCTGCTTTGCAGCAGCAAGTTTGGCAGGAACCATCCGAGCGGTTGGTCGGGATTGACGCCATAAAAGCGCTTGAAACCCAGACATGAAGGTGTGCAAGACTGCCCCTTCAGGACCATGGATCCAGGTAAATTTCAAACCTTCAAGATTTGATGCGATATCAGGCAGCCGTTCTTCTGCAGTTTCGATTGGAGCTTTTACCAGGCAGGGCACCTGCTACGGGTTGACTACTCGCACAGAACATGATACTCGAATCAATCTTCATGTGTGTTTGCCTCGATGTTTTTCTTGCATTATTGCATAATTGCCCGCGTGATTTCTTCAATGGATTTGACTGGGTTGGCTTCGAGGACGATATTTCCCGTCAATCCCCGTCCGGACGTGGTTTCTATCAAGTGTTGTTTCCTGGGTTGTTTTTTAAAGGAGTTGGCATCCCTTCTTTGACACGTTCGATTGGCCTGGGTTCAAGGCGCATGTTTTTTTTCAAGTGCCCATCCTTGAAGCATTTGATGGAACGGTGCAGGATCGTATGGTTCTTCCATTCTTGGAAGCTTGGACTGAGCAAGTTTTGGAAATCCTTGTCCTTCAGCAACTTTGTCGTGGTATCTTATCTCTGTAGTGAAGTTGGCAATGTTAGTTTCATGAGCAGCTAGGCCCTTCAAATTTCATACGCTGGCATTTGTCCGTGGAAGCAGGTGGGAGGTTTCACCATCTCAATTGATCTTCCATGTGCAACTCTCTCTCACATTGCTTCGCTTTAAATTTCCTATTTGCACCCATACACATCTTTCTTTTGCTTTAGCTTGAATCTCAACTTACTTACTTGTCCTGTCTCATCTGGTATTTTTTTCACACTTGTTTGGCATTCTGTCCGTTCATTTTGTTTGTCCAAGGGGTTTTGCGCACTTAACATGTTCAACCAAACGACTGGAATCCAACGGTCCCAATGACTGGAATCCAATGCATCGTTTTGGGTGGCTCAACGCTTCCCAGCAGTTGTATTTTCTTTGTTTTGGAGAGTGGGTGGCTTGATTTGTTGGTTGAAAGGAACTAGAGGAACTGACGAAGCAGAGGTTTGTCCCTTTGGACTGTGGTTTTGCAGCTTTTTGAGGTTCCAAAGACATCCGAAGACAACGCCAATGCAGAGCCTGGCGAGGCTGATGCCTCCAAGACACTTCATATGGGCGTCTGGAGGCGTGAGAGCGAGATTGTACAGGGTGGTGGCAGAATTAGAGCCTATACTTTGGCCCTCCAGAGGGAGGTACTGCTTTGGCCGCACTTTCCTTGGATAGATCGGTTATGCACGTTGAACGTAATTTTTTTGCTCCCAGCAGTGTTTGAAACCCGGAGAACATGAGATCGTGAAAGCAGAAAAAACGCCAACTTTGTGGACTCTGTTCGAGATTTTGCCCCATCGTCCCAGAGCCCAAAAGCACGCAGTCTCTGCAATGTTGCCACACCCACCGTGACAATCTTCACAGCCCAAGGCGAATGAGGTAAAAGATTTCATGACCTCAACCAGTGGCGGGATTGTAACATTCAGAAAGCCAGAATATATGTGTGAATGTGGCCTAATTTGAAAAGACCGTGGTGATCTGTGATGTGTTTCATCCAATTCTTCCGCAAGCGAATCTTGAATCTAGTTGACCGGGGGTTTGGCTGTTTGCTGGATCAGGTTGGCGTCAACCAGATTGGCCCACGCGCCATGTGCGCTGACATGCTGTGCTTGCCTTTTCCTTTTGGATCTTGACATTCATTGAAGGTAGCTTCAATTTCATTGTGATTTTCAAGGTACAAGGAAACGGTTTGTGAGACCAAGATGGAGCAGGTTGGGCGCAGCAACATTGAGCAATGGCAATAACTTTTCCACGGATTGCAGGCGAAGTAGATGAGCGCATCCCCGAATTCTTAACCAAATTCCAACTTCTCTTCAGAATCCTCCCGCCAGTTTACTCTATAACTGGTGGATGATGGGTCCCAGAACTACAATTTTTTGCTTCCCCGAAAGACTCGGACAAGGGTATTCTTTTCATCCTATCATAATTTTACAGCGGCTCCAGTTGTGCTGTTGTCCTACTTTGCGAAAGGTTGGCCACCAGCATTTCACACAGTTTTTACAGAGGGATGTCAGGGATGTCTGAAAAAAGGGTTTTGGAGCTGCTCGGGCACCAGCACTTTGCAGACATTCTGGATTTATGTGGATTTGCATATTCTATGTTTCGCTCCATACTTTACAGTTTACAACCAAAATATCATGTTGTTATTTCACTGCAACCTGGTGGGTGCAAAACTAAAGCCATAACAAGGGAGGATCCTTAAAAACCATTTCTGCTGGATCATCAGCGACTGAATCAGGATGCGATTGACGCTGGGCTCATTCCAAGCCTTCCCCCTCCGGCCCTTTGGGGGGGGGTGGTGGGGGGATCTGTTGCTTCTATGAGATATATCATATATGTACGCTATATATATATATATGTGCCACGTATGATTTACATGCTGTATATAGTATATATATATTATATATATATATGTACATACATATATAGATATACATATACATATATACATATATATATATATGGTATATATGATACAGACACACACACACATGCACACACACACACACATATATATATATATATATATACATATATGCATATACAGGCTCGTAGGGGTGGGGAGGGTTGATGGACGTAGGGAGTGTAGAGACCGTCTTTAGGTAGTATAGGGGTACCTCATAGGTATGATATAGAGGCATGTGTGGTAAATCGATAGTATGCAGGAAACCTACATCAAACACTTGTAGTGTTGTGGGAGTATATAGGTAGTAAATACGAAGTAGATACGTAGCATATATGTGGTTATAGGTAGTACGTAGGTACTTTGAGGGAGCATGTGTACCACGTAGATCGTCTAAAAGGTCTAAAAGGTAGCATGTACGTCAGAAATGCTGCAAATACCTGGTAAGTGCGAGGCTGGACCTCAGAAATGCCTGCAAATAGCTTGCAAATACGAGGCTGGACCTCAGAAATGCTGCAAATAGCTTGCAAATACGAGGTTTGACCTCAGAAATGCTGCAAATAGCTTGCAAGTAGAAGGGCCGGGGGTGCTACCTGGGGACCCATACCATTGGGGGGGGGTAGGAACACGGAACACGAGACCATATATATATATATATTCATATACATAATCATATACATAATCATATATCATACATACACATTATACGAACCAGCTGGAAAAACTGCAAGTTACATCTAACATAGGCCATGTTTTGGGATTTGCCTCCTTTGTTGGGCCGCATCTCTAAGGTACATGCGGGGACCTTTGACCACAGGCTCGGGCAAACCACTGACTGCTGAAGAGCTGGCAGGATGCAGGGAGCAGCTTGAGGCAATCAAGAAGGACCTGGGGATACTTGGGGATACCAAGGGGTACCTGACAATACCTGGGCCTGGGGGACAAGGTGAGTTTTCTATACTTGCATGGCGATCCCAGAAATCTACCACGTACCTACCTGTGTGATCTACATCTTGGAAGATGGGAAGACCATTCTTCTCCCATTTTCCTTGCTTTGTCAATCGGTTGGAGGTTGTTTGGGTTCTGAGATGCATTCATAGGCTTGCAGGTCCTGTCAACAGTGCAGGAGTTTGGACTTCCGGAACCTGAGAGGGCTCACATGGATGAGGACAGCAGAGCTTGACGAGAGCTTGAAGATGGGGAAGCTTGGGGTTCAGCCAAAGCAGAGGTGCAATGAGTTTTTTAGACTCAGGATGATGCAGACATCTTCTAGCGAAAGCATGTCACAATGGTGATTTCAAACAATTTGTGACTTTCTCCCATCCTGGGGTACATGTGCATGATGTGCCTTGGGCATCTTTGGGCGTTCCACTTGGTGAGGAGGGCATCGAATGGCGCTTTGGTGGCAAGCCTGACTATGCGTTGGCCAACCTGAAGTACTTGCAAGGCCCGGCCGAATGTGGGAATCTCGTGAATCCATTCATGCGCATCACTGCATGACTAATCGACCAACCCGGTTTTGACCTGCGATTTATGCCCAGCGCTGCTTAGTTCACCGCAGGGAAGACCAAGAACCACGCAGCGGGTTCACTGGAGTTGATCGTGGAAAACCTGGTGAAGACTTGGGAAATGGAGACTTGGACCTGATTTGGATCCCAAATTGGCGGAACCTGCTTGCAGGGGGGGATAGCAGGCCTATAACCATTTATATAACCAAGAAGAGGTATGGGATGGTATATATAAATATGTTTGCGACAGTCTCAGTCAGCCGTCAGCATTTCAAGAACCATCTGTCCACATTTTTTNTATAACCAAGAAGAGGTATGGGATGGTATATATAAATATGTTTGCGACAGTCTCAGTCAGCCGTCAGCATTTCAAGAACCATCTGTCCACATTTTTTTTGTGCAAAGCTTCCAATAATTTCACAGCGCTGCAATCGAGGAGCGGTCGCACAAGGTAGATCCCAACTCACACCGCAGTGTGGATCCTGAGAAGTTTCATTTGGGCGCCAACGGGTGGAAAAAGTTCGACAACAAGGAGATCGAAGGGGTGGAAATGTCAGTGGCCAAAAAGTTGAACTCGTGCTTGCAGAAATGGGGCCCTACCAATGATTTTACAGATTTCTAGCTCTGGATGGTATATGATTGNGTCAGTGGCCAAAAAGTTGAACTCGTGCTTGCAGAAATGGGGCCCTACCAATGATTTTACAGATTTCTAGCTCTGGATGGTATATGATTGTGACATGATGTGCGGGGCGAAGGGATACCGCACCTCTTAAAGTTGCTGTAGTTACTCCAACTTTTCGATGCTTTCTACCTGTGACGCGGATTGTGGGGTCGTGTGTTGACAGATATGGTTCTGTCTGTTCACCCACGAGGAGGCCAACGAAGTGGGCAACTACAACGTCCTGCTGAGCGGTTGCCCTGCACATCTCTATGACTCTCAAAACACCACCTGGGAACAGTCGCATGAGAAGTTCCACCATGCCTTTGTCCCTGGGATTTTTTTGGGTTTGNGGTTGCCCTGCACATCTCTATGACTCTCAAAACACCACCTGGGAACAGTCGCATGAGAAGTTCCACCATGCCTTTGTCCCTGGGATTTTTTTGGGTTTGGGAGACATGGGCATGACCAATGTTTGGGGACAGATTTTTCCAAACAATGGCGACAGCTCGGTCAGAGGCAAGCGACATGGTTATGGAACCAATAGGAATTGGGAGTTCTTGAGATTTTGAATGAGTTTGACAATGCCAAATCACTTGACTCTAAAGCCACNTCAGAGGCAAGCGACATGGTTATGGAACCAATAGGAATTGGGAGTTCTTGAGATTTTGAATGAGTTTGACAATGCCAAATCACTTGACTCTAAAGCCACGTATTTGTAGCTGGGCTACTACTCGGATTGCTCGGCGGTTCACGTGAGCTGGATTGTAAAGGGAGGGTAGTTTAGTCAGTTTAGTCATCTTGGCTGGTTCCAATTTGGATTTGGATCATGCAAATTTGCCATGGTGATGCGTCTCATGCCTTCAAAAAGGATCCATTTTGTTGCAATCCGTGCTGATTTCGAGCCTGTCAACTGCCAGTAACGGGGCCAAAAAACCGCAGGGTCTGACGCCTTCACTTGGCGACACTGGGGCGAGTAGCTCGGAGGAAGGGTGGTCTTTGGGCCCTGTGAGGCTTTAGGAAAGAGGGAATAGATGGATGAGTCGGATTGAGGTTTGTTACTGTTTGATCGGTTTGAATGCACAAGGTCGAATGGTTCTGCAACTCACAAGCCAATGAGTTATAGATGATAATAGATGATGAAGTAACAGTAAAAGATTTCAAGGATAGGATATACGTATATATATATATATGTATATATGTATTTATGCTTGAATGGGCTATGAGCTCAGGACTCAAGATGAAAGAACGAATGGGAATCCAACTGCTTGTTGCAAATTTTCCCACATATTCCAATGGTCCAAAGAGGTCTTTTCCTCCAATCCCCAGCGGGTTTGTCCAACTGCTCAGGTTCACAGGCAGCTACGAGGGCAACAAGNGTGGGTTGCGCATTTTTGTTTGGTGCAGATTCCACTTTTGGGGTGACACTTGGTATGGTTGTATCATCTTCCAATGATGAAACCTGCTGGCAGGTTTTTTACTTCAATTTGCGCGACAGGCTGGTGGATTGTGAGGTCTTTTACAAGCCAGAAACCTTCATTGAGGCGTGCAAGAAGCTGGTCGATTGGGTTGGCTATGGACTGGTTCACAATTACTGACCCTAAGATTCTCAATGCAGATCCCTGGCAGACCCTAAAGATCTACGTGTTGAGCCAAGAGTGAGTATTACCACGACGGGTGATTTGTGCTTCTGTTTGTAAGATGGACAGAGAGCTGCAGAATAAAGCCAACCACAATATCCACAATGCAGGTGTGGTTTTGGTTGCTTGAGGTTTGGTCAAGATCCAACTTCAGTTGGTTGATGACTCCGCTTTCCTAAGTCAAGTAGTTCCACACTTTTTACACCTTCTCATCAGACGAACATTAGATGATTTTCCCGTTGGTGTAGCTGACAAGAGAGGTATGACTTACGGTATGACGTCAGATTGTAGCCCGAAAAAGTCGAAGAATCCATTCAAAACTCAATCTTGCTACATTATAGAATTTTTTACAACAATATTCTAGTCGCTTCGTGACGACAACCGCCCACACCGGAGTGCTAGCTCCGGAGTGTTGTGCACACAATAAAACGCCTCGGCACCTTCGGTGCGGGCGGATTCCACACCAGGTCTTGCGTGGCCTCGCGGGACGCTTCCTGATGAGCCGCGGCCAAGATTTGCTCGGTGCCAACGCCACCCAGACCTGCCCTTACCTGAAGATCCTTGGGCGACAGGATTGCCCATGTAACTCCTTTATATGGTTTTGGGGGATTTAACATGATTTAACACCAAGAAATATCTGGGAATATGTGAAACTGGTGGACTACTGCTGGATCTGCAATGATTCGCAGACATATTATGCCCCTGAAATGAAAGGGAAAATGAATGAACATGATGATCAACCCCCGGATCAGTAAGGGTATCCGATTTTCAGACAAGCCGATGCACATGCCATGTCTAATTCCTTGACTCATCAGTCCAATTTGTTTCAGGAATGGTCAATGGTGAAAGTCACCATTCTGAGAGGGAAGTTTGCCCTGGATCCCCGGGTGAACCCGTTGGGCTACATCTATCCTAAATGGTGGGTTCTCCCCCCCCAAAAAGAAAAACATGCCAAGGGAATTTGAAAAACGGTGAGTTCCCTGCACCTGGGAAGCTGGGACTGAGACAGACCAAGGACTTTGAAGGAGAAGTGAGATTAATTTTGGAGGTTTCTGGTTGCCTGGCCATTACTGAGCATGGTTTGCTCCTTTTGGCCGAATCAGTGGCGTTGGCCAATGCCGCCACTGCCCATGCTTTCTGTTGCGATGAACGCGCTTTGAGCGCATCAAAATCGATTTGCCCGTAGTGAGGGAGATCAAATCTGGGGGCCCAACCCCACAGGTAACTTTAGGTCAATCACTGGTTCTTGGGTTATTTTGGGGGGTCCCCTTTGCTTTTGATTTCCTTATATCTTTGGGCTTCCTTGACATGCCTAGAAATCCTAGCTGTTCAGCACGGATTCCGCACCCAGAAGTGGGTGAAGCAGCTGTGCAAATGAGGCCCTGCACTGCCTCAAACCTTGCACCCAGTAGGACTGACAAGCGAAAAATGAGGCCATCGCGATGGACTATCCAACTGCAGTNAAACCTTGCACCCAGTAGGACTGACAAGCGAAAAATGAGGCCATCGCGATGGACTATCCAACTGCAGTTGGCCGGGAATGGTGATCGTCATTTTTTCAATTATCATGAGATGGAGTCAGAATGGCAATTCCCAATGTGTTAACGCAGTCTTGCAACATTTTGCAACCTATTTTTGGTGGCTCCATATGGGAAAATCAGCTGATCTAAGCTGGTTTTTTGTCAGCTGGTGGAGAGAACGCGATGCAATCACATTGGGGCGATCACGTCCTGGGCAGTGCCCGGTTGACTCGGCTTTCGATGACTGGGGTTNAGCTGGTGGAGAGAACGCGATGCAATCACATTGGGGCGATCACGTCCTGGGCAGTGCCCGGTTGACTCGGCTTTCGATGACTGGGGTTCATTGGGGTTCATTGGAGTTCCACTACTTCATGGGGAATTACAGGTTCTAAATGATGACAATGCAGGTTAATTCAAGCATTCAACCATTTATTTCCCACAATTGTCCGGATCAATGAATCAGAAGAACCGATTCACAGGTTTTGGAACAGCGAGTTGTATCCTGTTGGCGAATCCTGTTGGATCATGCCAACTCTCTTAGTTAAACCGTAGTTGATTTGTAGTACTCCTACGGTCTAAACCTTTTTGCTCGTGGTTTGAGCAAGCTGTGAGCCAAAGTGGGCAGAGGAAATGCCGCAATAAATTGTTTGTTTGTCGGCTCTTGGATTACATTGGCAATGTTTGGGGGACCCCGGGGACCCCAAAAAGGTAGAAACCGGATTCCACACTTTTTGATGGTGGCTCAGCGGCACAACCGAACAATCTAAATGTGGGTGTAGTCCAATTTTATCCCAGATCATTGGAATGTTCTTTCTCCCCCACAGTTGACTGGTGTATCAGTAATGCAAGTACAGCTGTTGCATGTAAGCGTGAAACAGTGCGTCCTGAGACGCGGACTCTGAGGTGAGTCATTCCCCCTTGTTTCCCCTTAGGTGGGGACGTGTTGCACCCGTTGCCAATTGTATGGTAGCGGAGCCCTGTTTGGGGCGATTGCGTGAGCTTGCTTCCTGTTGGCCCTCCACGGCATCTGGCGGCTACATCCAGCGGAACTTGGACATTCCAGTGCTGACCCGGGGCATCATTCTTCGATCTTGCATTGCTTTTGTGCTCTACTTCCTGCTGTATTTCAACGGCATCTTGGATCTATCTGCTTGTGGGGCCCTATTGCATCCCTTTGACATCATGCCTGAGGAGGGTGCGAAGATCCCTGCATGGAACGGTGACCCTTCATCGTTCGAGCAATTCGTCCAGGATTGCAAGTGGTACGAAAGCAGCTTGAAGCCCTCAGAACGCACTTTGGCTGCTTCGAGGATATGGAGGAGCCTGACTGGAGCAGCAAAATCAGTGGTTAGGCACCTCAGCCCGACCGAGTTCGATAGTGCCCATGGATTGCAGAAGCTTATAGATGTGTTGCGTGCGAGCCCATTGCAGCAACTGCCGGTGACAGATTCCTTTGCGAGGCTGGAAAGATGGTCTTCCTTGAGGAGAACTACGGCCGAGAGCATCCCTCAGCTGTTGGTGAGGGAAGAGGAGAGGTTCACCGAGCTTCAGCAGTCGCTCAGCCGAGCGAGACAGGAGAGGGTGGCAATGAAATCTACGATGACTGGACCGAGTCAGAGCAGTCCTCCAATGTCACCATCAAGATCTCCTGGCATGGGAATTGGAATGTCCCAACCGGATGCGAGCTATGAGCCTGCCGAGAAGGAGACAAAGAGCGACCTGCCCCTCGAGAAGGACTTCTTTGGAGATGAACTCAGAGGATACAGACTTCTCAAAGCAGCCAGACTGTCAACTCAGGAGAGACAGTCAATTCTGACGTTGACTGGAAATAGCACCCGCTTTGAGGAGATCAGACGTGCCCTGAGGACGCTCTTTGCGGATGAGGCCAATGAGGAAAGCATCAAGCGCAAGAACATCTGGTGGGTTGATCCGGAGATGGATCAATGGAACTATGAGAATGAGGAGCTCTATGCCGACGACTATGCGGACGAGTGGTGGACAGCTGATGAGAGCAGCTATTGGGCTGGTGGCTATGAGGATGAGACCTGGGGAGCTGGTGAGGCTTACTTTGAGCCTTGGACGGATGAGAGCTGGGAAGATTCAAGCCCTACTCCGAGCGACTTTGTGAAAGAAGACACCAGCGACTTGGGCTCCATACCGGAGCATGAGAGATATGAGGAAGCCTATACACTGGCCCAGGAAGCGGCAAAGACCCTCAAAGAAGCACGACAAGCTGTGGCAAAGGTGCGTGCGGCAAGGGGATACTATGATGTGAATGGGATGAAAGGAGCTCCAAAAGGAGCCAAGGGCAAGAGCAAGGGCAAGTTCAAAGGATCTGGCTCGAACCCCGGTCCTTGCTTCCGCTGTGGAAGTCCGAACCACACCTACAACCATTGTCCTGACAGGTTTTCGAGCCCTTCAGCAAGTCCGAGCGGATCACCAATGAGTGGCAAGGCCAAGGGGAAGATGCACTTCAAGGGCAAGGGCAAGAAAGGAAAATCCAAGTCCAAGGTCAACTACTGCTTTGACTACTTTGTGGACGTCGCGCAGTACCAGGACATCGCCAATGAGACCTATTTGGAGGAGTCCATCTATGTGATGTCATTGCAAGATGATCGAACTGTTGGCTCTCAAGGAGTTCACATGATCATCGTGGACACTGGTGCGACGGAGTCAGTGTGCGGAGCCAATGCTATGGCCCGGATCTTGGACACCATGGAGACGCCCCTGTATGAAGTTTCCTTGGCCGATAGACCTACTTTCAGGTTTGGAAATGGATTGTCACAGCGGGCGACCTCACGAGTGGATGTCACCACGAATGCTTTGGGCAAGGTGAGCTTCTACATCCTTGACGGTGAGGCCGAGAACACCCCGCCTCTTCTTGGTGGTCGTGAGATGAATGAGAGAAAGGCGATTGTGGCCTACTGTGGATCATACTTTGCCCACAGAGATGGCCGTGGGACATGGCTGGCAAATCAACTTCACCATCTACGTGGTCGACATGTGGCCATTGACGTGAGCGAAAGACCCCAGCCATTGCAGGGGATGATGAGAGATCTTCGACGACGACGAGCTGATAAAGATCGACCTGATGGTGGCGACCCTGGACCTCCTGGCCCTGGTGACGATGGTGCACCTGGAGACGGCGGTGGCGGTCCTACAAGAACGAGGGCGACATCAAGATCCAGAAGCTCACATCGTGATGGTGCTGGTTTACCAGCTGTGCACGAGGTGGTGAGAGACGCTGCCTTGGGAGAACCTACAGAGCCTGTCAATGAAGTTGAGGCCATTGTGGAAGATGAGAACGAGGAAGAAGAAGACGAAACCATGGGCGATGACGATCAACCAATTGATCCTGGTCCTGCACATCCTCAATATCATGCAGTACCTCCTCATGGTGTTCCTCTTCAACGTGAAGATCTGGTTGGCAAGTTGTCTGACTATGTGACGGACAAGGATGAGCCGGAGATCAACAACCAGACCGTGATGGCCTCAACGGGAATGTCAACATGCCCCAATGGCAGCAATCCTACTGGTTTTTCTCGATGTAGAGTTCCATGGTGCCAAGGTTTTGGATGCCGGCACATGGCTATGTCGCCTGAAAGGGACTTCCCCGAAAGGGATCAAGATGACTCTGAAGAGAACGAGCCAAAAAGTGCAGCTGCCCCCGAATCCAGTGATGAGCCCAATGCCAAAGATGACCACCATGGACATGATGGAAAGGACTTTGGACCTTCTGGACCTTCAGGACACAGTGGAGGGTCAGGAACAGTTTTTATGGTTTCTCATCATGATCCTGGTCATTCAGAATATGCAGAACAAGATGGAATGCGACTGCAGGATTTGGCTCGAAGACTCTCTGATTTGCGAGGCCGAATCCATGGCACAGTCCCGAGTAGCAGCCCCGGACGTAGATCCACGCCAACTGGGATGGCCATGCAATGGATCGCACCATCCTGGAAAAGAACGTTCAAATCAGTCAGCAACATGGGTGGTTTGCAAGCGATGTGGACTACGCCTGAGCTACAAGGTGAAGACGTCCCGAGGCCATGGAGAGAGCCGATCGTTGGGAGCCCCTCCAGAACATGTCCAACTGGCTCAGCAAGAACTTTCTCAGGTCTACAGTGCGACGGAGATGAACGAAAAGATCTTCCTGGGGAAGCTGCTGGAATTGAAGGGTCGACAACTCCTTCATACGAGGGGACAAGGTTCAGCCAAGTTGGATATCAAGGCCAACGACAGGCGTGGCAAGGAGATGCTGGAGCAGCAGATGGCTGCGGGCTACACAACGACCGGTCCTACAGCGGGGACACCGGGAACGGCATCCACCGGGACACCGGGAATGGCATCATCAACACCGGCTCCTACCACACCGCCAAGGACAACCCGGAGTGTGTCACCAACTCCATCTGTGAGATCTCTGGGACCTGCTGCGGAACCAAAGGCCAAGGCCAAAGCCAAGGCGACACCAAAGATGATGGCAACACCTCCGACAGCGGCAGAGGCATCCTTGGAGGAGATCGAGCAGCACATGGAGGACCACCCGTGGGAGATGCCAGTGGTGGAGGTGGACGACTGAATGCCTTGTGGGCATCGCTGCAGAGCTTGCGAGAAAAGATGAAAGGCCCCTGTGGGGCGACTGATCCAACTGTGGATCCAAATTGCTTTCAAACCTTTGACAGTGCGACTGTGAATTCATCTTCAACATCCCATTTGACATCAACATGCAACCACAACCATACGAGCACTACGCAACCACGTGACACTACGAAAGAGGACATTTTGTCCGTCAAGAATTGTGCCTCCAAGGAGATCCTTCCTCCCTTGGCACGAAAGCTGGCGAAGGCAGCAACTTTGACAGCTGTGTTGCTGCAGCCAGTGAAGGATGTCTTCAACCTCATCGAGGACAAGATCGACATGGTTGAGATCGCCTGTGCACCAACCTCTACATTGACCAACATCTTTGAGGAGCATGGTCATCGGTGCCTGCGGATCAACCGGATGGCTGGCTATGACTTGGACACCAAGGCCGGCACGACCAAACTCAAGATCCAGCTGGAGGAGAACACCCCAAAGTTTGGATGGGTCAGTCTGCCATGCACGAGATTGTCATCACTCCAAAATCTCACAGAAAGAGATGAGGAAGCATGGGCAAGATTTCTGAAGAAACAGGGACAAGATCTACGGCGTGCAGATGAAGTTGCACAATCCCTGGAGCCCCTCTTTGCTGACGGTGACATTGCATGGGAATGGCCGAAGTCTGCAGTCAAGGGATGGAGATCCAGTGCCATCCAACGCTTAGAGCGCCTGGCCAAGAAGTACAAGCGCACCATCTACAAGATCAACATTGATGGCTGCGCCTATGGCATGACGTGGAATGGCCTAGCTATCAGAAAGGGCTGGCAGATCCTCACGACTTCCAGAACGCTATGGCTGATGGTGGCAAAGAGATGCCCTGGAAACCATGAGCATGGAGAATGTCGAGGACAAGCTGCACAGGCATCAGCCTACTATCCCAAGAAGCTCTGCCTTGAGATCCGTCATGCGATGGAGTCACAATGGAACTCCAAGGATCACCACCTGACCTACTTGACTGAGAAGCACCTCCTGGGCATTGAGGATGCGGAGTTGCTTGAGTATCACGAGACAGACCCCTCAAACTATGTCATGGCGCTTTCCAGGACCCGACTCAACTTGGATGAAGCACCCAAGGGAAAGAAGCTGGAAGCGATCAAGCAAATGATGTTGAGGGTGCACAGGGCTTCCGGACACAGTGGTTTTACCAACCTTCAACGCCTCCTTGAAGCCCGAGGATCACCCAAATGGGCAGTGGAATTAGCTGGAACCCTTCATTGTCCAGAATGCCGAGAAGCCGCCAAACCAAAACTGGTACCTCCTGCATCTACAGGCGAGGAACCTCAACTGTTCGAGATTGTGGGGGTCGATGCTTTTGAATACGAAGATGAAAGGGGCGGTAAGAAGCATCATGGACTTCTTTGGCGTGATCGTGCTTCTGGATTGACCATGGTGGATATGCTCCATGTGACTGAGCTGGGTGCGAGATGGGCGCCAACAACTGCAATCGTCATTCAATCCATGGCCAGATGGATGTCGAGACATCCTGCACCAACTTGGGTTGTCACAGACCCAGCTGCCTATTTCACCTCAGGCGAGTTCGCAGACTTCCTTGGTCGAAGTGGCATTGGATTGACCTGCGTTCCTGCTGAAGCCCATTACTTGATGGGAGCTGAAGAACAAGCAATTGGAATCGCCAAGAGGACTGTGGAGAAGCTCCAGAAAGAGGAGACGGACCTTGAGATTCCAACATTGTTTGACTTGGCAACTTTTGCCATGAACTCCCATGTTGGCAGCAGTGGCTTTTCAGCCTACCAGTGGGTGCACGGCAAGGACTACTTCAATGGCGAGAACCTGCCGATTGGATTGGATGCCAAGAAGGCGTTTGGTGGCCTCCTCAAAGCACGAGAGCGTGCCAAGTTAGAGTTTGCCAAGGAGAAGGCGAAGGAGAAGTTCAGCAAGCTGGCAAATGCGGTCGGAAGACCACCAACAAAATTCCACACTGGACAGCTGGTCATGATTTGGAGACAAAGAGTTCGACCTGGCAAGATCAAAGGATCATGGACTGGACCTTTGCGGGTGATACTGGTCGAAGGGTCAACTCTCTGGCTGGCGACAGGCAGCACCTTAGTGCGTGCGAAAAATGGACAGGTGAGGCCTGTGACCAAGAAGGAGGAGCTCACCGCTTCATTGGAAGGGACTGCAATCTACAAGATCCCCATCAACACCGAGACCTTGATGCGACCATTTCAAGGTCGCCATTTCCTCGACGTGAGCGGCGACACTCCGAGCTTGGAGAAGATGAACCAAGACCTGTCCCAGGCTGATGTTTTGGTGCCAGCAGCTCCAAGTGGACCCAAGTCCGACAGTTGGACTGTGCGAGAAGAGAATGGGATTAAAACCCTGGTGAGACAACACCATTTGCCTCGTTTGGCCCTCTTCGTTCCTACAAGATTGTCTTCCTGCCCAATTTCAATGGATGAGCTGACCGGCAAGAGGGTGACGATTGTCAAGCCCTTGAATGGTGGTGCTGAAGTGCGCATTGAAGACACCATCGAAGTTCAACGTTCACTACTTGACCGGTGGGTTGGAGAGACTCAGATGGAAATGAAGGACCCAAGGCCAACAAAGGTCCGAAGAAGCGTGCCAAAGACAGGGCAAAAGAGAGGACCTGACAAAGATCCTGAAGATCTTCGAGATGAAGTTAAGGGTGATGATGCTGAACCAATCGATCAAGATCCTCAACCTTCTTCAGTACCAGACCTTCCACCTGCAGAACCTCAAGATGTTGAAATCGAAGGTGATGCAATTCCAAAGACTTCCTTGAATGAAGCCCTACTTGAACGAGGAGCTGATGTTTTAGATGGTCTGCCTGCGCCAATTTCAGGCGACTCTGGTGCTAACATTTGTGCTGCACCTGGATGTGAACTTCCTGGCGGCCATTCCGGACTTCATCAAGGACCAGAAGGCAAGTTCATGTACGACAACTATGAGGGGAAGAAGCTTGTGACAGAGGATCCTGAAGAGGACTCAGCAGACGAAGCTGCATCATCATCTTCATCGAGTTCAACATCATCAGATGAACTACTTCCTGACGTACCTCAACATCCTGCTCAAGATGAACAAGCGGTGAACTTTGTCAAGGAAGAGATCTTCTTTGCTGCAGAGATCGAGGTGACGTGGGATGATTTCGTCTGGTTGGCCAAGAACAACACTCGGAAGAAGGCCAACATTTGGTTGTCTCGCAAGATGAATGAGAAAGGGAAGGAAGTCCGATGGGAAGCACTTCCAATCTCCAAGAAGAAGGAGTTCGATCTTGCTCAAGCCAAAGAACTTTCACAAGTGGCTACATCCCAAGCGCTGAGGAACTTGACCAAGCAGGAGCTCAAGGAGTTCGATCCCTCTACATGCATGAATATGCGCTGGGTGTTGACACAAAAGTCAGACGGAACTGCAAAAGCCCGACTTGTTGTTCTGGGATATCAAATGCCTGGAATTGGACATGCCGAAACGGCATCACCAACTATGTCCAAAGTCGGCCGCAACATGATCTTGACCGTGGCGGCAGCATTGGGGCTACGTTTGAAGACTGGAGATGTTTCATCAGCATTTTTGCAGTCTGATGAGAATTATGAAGAAGAAGGACTCAATGTGTGGGCACCTCCTGAGCTGGCGGCTATGTTTGGCGCTACACCTGGAGATCCTCGAGCCCTACGTGTGCTGAAGGCCTTCTACGGCTTGGTGACTGCCCCAAGATCATGGTTCAACTCCGTGACTGGAAAGATGACAAAGAGCAAGTGGCGAGCCTTGTTGGGTGACCGTTGTATCTTCATCCTGGAAGAGACCATCAACGGCAAGACATCCATCTGCGGAATCGCAGGAGTACATGTGGATGATTTCCTCATTGCTGGACGAGATGGATCTGAAGTTTATGCAAAAGCTGAAGAAGAACTTCGTGAAGCTTTCCGTTTTGGAAAGTGGCAGCTAGCCTCAGAAGGCGTGGAGTTTGCAGGCTGCCGAGTCATCCAGAAGGAGAACTTCGAGATCACGTTGGATCAGCAAGAGTACTCTGAGAAGTGGCTGGAAGAAATCCCAGTCGAGTCAAATCGGCCCAGTGGAGCCTCTCTGACAAAAGGCGAGATCAGTTCGATCCGCGGTGCCCTTGGAACTGCATCATGGAGAGCGACGCAGACGGCACCACAGTTTTTGGCAGATACTTCACTACTTCTTTCAGAGATCAACAGAGGAACCGTGAACACGATCCACAAGACCAACAAGCTCATTAGAGAGATGAAAAGGAACAGCCAGCAGAAGCTGATTTTTCCCACATGGAAAGGACAGATTGGAAGTTTGGAAGATTTGGCGGTCATTACATGGACCGATGCATCAAACCACAACAGAGCCGACAAGTCTAGCTCTCTTGGAATCCTCACTGGAATTGCTCCAAGTTCTATGCTGGATGGCGAGGAGTGTCAAGTAGCCATCGTGCAGTGGAAGAGCGGCAAATGCCCCCGAGCCGTTCTTGGAAGCAACGGAGCAGAGGTGCAGGGACTGACAGTTGGAGAAGATCAAAACTATCATATCCGAGCTCTACTTTATGAAGTTTCAGGACGCCGGATCGATCGACAAGATCTTCATCGACAGGTGGCCACAGTTCCTGGAGCCTTAGTTCTTGACTCCAGAGGAATCTTCGATGCAGCTACCAGAAATCTATCTGCACTACATGGACTTCGTGATTCGCGTGCAGGTTATGAACTAACATTGGCGATGATGAACGCCAAGAAGGCGAACACGAGACTGAGGTGGGTATGCGGCATTGCGCAATTGGCTGACTCCCTCACCAAGTTTGCCGACAGAAAGGCATTCCTCCAGTTCATGTCGCAGAAGCAATTTTGGCGGCTTGTGGATGATCCTACATTCACTGCTGGAAGGAAAGTGAACAAGAGGATCATTGAGCAGAAGTTGAAGGAGACGGAAGAGTTCTTTATCAACGCGGTCTCCGAAATGGCGAAGCGATGCAATTGGCCATGGACCGAAGACGCAGCATCCTATCTACCCCTGACATGAAAGCTCAGGAAGGTATAATGGATGCAAGCGTGAAACAGTGCGTCCTGAGACGCGGACTCTGAGGTGAGTCATTCCCCCTTGTTTCCCCTTAGGTGGGGACGTGTTGCACCCGTTGCCAATTGTAAGTAAAGATTACTACAAGATGACCAGAGCTTGCAATCAGATCCGTGTCCTCAGGAAGCCCATGGCCTAAAGGATTGGAAGGCTTGCTCAAATTTCTTAGATTTGTTTTTGGTAAATGTAAGCTTTCATTTTCAGGACACCCCATGTTTTTCAAAAAACCCGAGGGGTCCTTGAAAATAAAAGTGTATATTTTGAGGGTATTCGACAGACACATACAGTAGTTGCAAGCTTACATTTTCAAGGCCCTCCCCAAAAACACCTTGAAGAATGTATCCCACATATAGAATGGTCCCCCCCACAAAAAGGGTAGTGATCATATAAGTTATTGTATATATATATATAATCAGAACTTCTATACAGTAATTTATACTGATTGAACAATGATGACACATGCTAAATTTACTGTAGTTCTGTAGAATGGTGAGGTCACGAACCAAAGAGAAGGAATCTATCAACAATCGAATCATGGGAATATTGGTGTTACCTTTCCACTTGTATAGACTGGTCCACAGAAGATTCATGCAACATGACTGATGACCAAGCTTGAAATCCATGCGTACCTCTAGTTTTCTATATCTTTCGTAACGGTAAGAGTGGCAGAGTATCGGTAAACCTCATCCTCAATCCGCTGCATCCGCCCTTGACGTCGCTGTCGTTGCCATGGGTTGCGTGCTTCCAGGAAACTCCAGTTCCGGGGAGGCGGCAGAGGAGCCACCCTCCATGGCACAGACGTGCCTTGGATCGAAGGGATGGAGAAATGGCCATGTGATTTTTCTTTCGTATCTAGTAACTAGTATCTATGCAATTTTGTGTGCAAATATATTNACAGACGTGCCTTGGATCGAAGGGATGGAGAAATGGCCATGTGATTTTTCTTTCGTATCTAGTAACTAGTATCTATGCAATTTTGTGTGCAAATATATTCCGGCATTTCACCCGAATGAGTGGATTGCTGTAAAGGAAGTGTTCCGCCAGAATTCTTGACCCAACTGTCTTCAGCCAATGATGCGGGGTTGCCATTTCCAGTTGTAGACCCGATAGTGGTGACTCCCAATCTTTTGGGGTTCAATTGAGTGAAGGTGCTGGTTTTGTTTTACCATATTCTTGCCCAACTATAGCGGCAGGTGAAGAAACAACAGGTACATGCACTCTGCT
>BGPT01000615.1:153074-199363 GCA_003297045.1 Symbiodinium sp. clade C Y103 | reverse complement strand
CATGACATTCCAGGTCCTGCGTGGTGAGCGCCCTGCGGAGCACTTGAGCCGCGGCAAAGATTTGCTCGGCGCCAACGCCACCCAGACCTGCCCTTACCTGAAGATCCTTGGGCGACAGGATTGTCCATGTAACTCCTTTATATGATTTGGGGCGATTTAACATGATTTAACACCAAAACATATCTGGGAAAATGTGAGACTGGTAGATTTGCACATATGTTGTGGCCATCAAGTCATATAAATGGGGAAAATGAATGAACATGGTGATCAACCCCTGGATTAGTAGGGGTCTCCTATTTTCAGACAAACCGAAGCAATGCCATGTCTAATTCCTTGAAGAATCAACCCAAGGTGAAAGTCACCATTGTGATGGGAAAGTTTGCCCTGGATCTCCGGGTGGACACTTTGGGGTACACCCATCCTTATGATCGACCAGTTTTGAAGCGGGCCTTTACAAAATCGTGGGTTCTCCCGGAAAAAAAACATGCCAAGGGAACCTGGGAACCTTGGAGCTGGGATTCAGACAGACCAAGGACTTTGAAGGAGAAGTGAGATCAATTTTGGAGGTTTCTGGTTGTGTGGCCATTACTGAGCATGGTTTGCTCCTTTTGGCCGAATCCNTTGGCCAATGCCGCCACTGCCAATGCTTTTTGGTGCGATGAACGCGCGTTGAACGCATCAAATTCGCTTTGCCCGTAGTGAGGGAGATCAAATCTGGGGCCCAACCCCACAGGTAACTTTAGGTCAATCACTGGTTCTTGGGTTATTTTTGGGGGTCCCCTTTGCTTTTGATTTCCTTATATCTTTGGGCTTCCTTGACATGCCTAGAAAATCCTAGCTGTTCAGCACGGATTCCGCACCCAGAAGTGGGTGAAANAAACCTTGCACCCAGTAGGACTGACAAGCGAAAAATGAGGCCATCGCGATGGACTATCCAACTGCAGTTGGCCGGGAATGGTGATCGTCATTTTTTCAAGTATCATGAGATGGAGTCAGAATGGCAATTCCCAATGTGTTAACGCAGTCTTGCAACATCTTGCAACCTATTTTTGGTGGCTCCATATGGGAAAATCAGCTGATCTAAACCGGTTTTTGTCAGCCGCTTGTGGAGAGAACCCGATGCAATCACATTGGTGCGATCATGTCCTGGGCAGTGCCCGGTTGACTCGGCTTTTGATGACTGGGGTTCATTGGTGTTCATTGGAGTTCCACTACGTCATGGGGGTTTGCAGGTTCTAAATGATGACAATGCAGGTTAATTCAAGCATTTAACCATTTATTTCCCACAATTGTCCGGATCAATGAATCAAAAGAACCGATTCACAGGTTTTGGAACAGCGAGTTGTATCCTGTTGGCGAATACTATCGGATCATGGGTTGAGAGAATCAATTTGGCATCAACTAAACATCATGAGGATGCCTCTAAACTTCTAAACCTTTTTGCTAGTGGTTTGAGCAAAAAGCTGTGAGCCAAACTGGACATCACCAGAGCAAATGCCACAATTAATCGATTGTTTGTTTGTTGGCTCTTGGATTACATTGGCAATGTTTGGGGGAATCCGGGGACCCCCCAAAAAAGGTAGAAACCGGATTCCCTACTTTTTGATGGTGGCTTAGCGTCTGAACAAGTAAAATGCTGGTGTAATCCAATCTTATCCCAGATCATTGGAATGTTCTTTCTAAGATCTTCTCAACGGAAAAAAGTCACACGGACTTCCGGCTGAAGCGATTTTAGGTCAGGCAATGGATCCGAATGATGGCCGCGCCCCTAGAGCATTAGCTGATCATTCTTAGATGTTCCGGGAAGCCTTTTGTCGTTTCAAAGATCACATCATATTACCCATCAATATCAACAAATACAAATACACCACCACCAACAACAATAATCAACAACACAAAACTATACAACAACAAACTAAACAAAACATTCATCATCAAAGTCATGAAAGTTGTCAGTGCGTTGCACTTGCAGGCCTCGTCAGGGCAGAAGACCGGCGAGATGCGCCGCATGCGCCGACACATCATGTGCCCCTTCCCGCTCTAGCTGCGGTTCATGCACCCTGTGCGGAGCTTTGTGGCGGAACGGTTTGCAGGGCAACCAACTATAGCAACATATAGCAACAAAGTCAGTGTTCAACATGTGTTGTTTGAAAGCTGTGAAAAAATGGAAGGCCAAGGCTCGTTTGGACCGGAGGCCAAGATGGAGGCCCAGATCACACGAGCAGCTCGCAGACACGAAATCAACGGTGACACAGACACCATGAGCAGAGTCGCTGTGCCAGGCTGGCCCGGGCCCTGTTGACAAGGATCTTCTCATGCAGGTCGAGAGTTGATGACGTGTTCTCCAGCGTCACGAAGTTCCCAAAGCTAGGAAGGCCTCAACACCTTTCGATCATTTCTATGCTGTGACAGGTGGCCAGTGCGATCTGAGCACTTGTCACTGTAAAGGCAATGGCACTCCGAATGCTTGCGGAACGCTCACAAAGTGAGCTGGTCTAAAAAGCTGCATCCATACCAGCTCACACTCGCAAAGAAATTCTGTAGTCAAAATGTGCTTATGTGTGCTTCAACTTTTCAAAAAGGGACATTTAGACTCTTTTAGGCAACTTATACTCTATTATCACACTAGTTGCAAATGTGCAGTACCGGTTTCCTTCCTTTTTCCCCTGATTTCCTCGGCGAGCTTGTGGCAAATGACTCCGAGCACAAAGGTGCAGGCGGAGACCCCACAATTCAAAACCAATTCCAGCTGGTCCATGCTGGTCGTTATATGGCTGTAAGCTTTTGCCCATCTTGGACCATATATTGGCACCAGTGGCCATCACAGTAACTATAGATTCTTGCAAATGCCTCAAGATGTGTTGCAATGCCTGGCGCAATGCCTGTTGCAATGCCTGTTGCAATGCCTGTTGCAACATGTTTCAGTGAAGTCTCAGTGGTCTCAGGACTTTCTTGGCCACGAATTGGACGTGTGGTCAGTTCTGCAGCAACTCAACCAGGGTCGGGCCGTGGTGGTTGCTTGGCATCGCAAGTCGATGAAGGACGTGAAGTCACGATCCACCGTAGTACCAAGATGTCTTGTGAACAGTTTTCACAGGGTTTGAACACGGGATCATTCTCATGTTCCTTTTCACATTTTTGAAATATATACTTTTTACTTCCAAGGTGGAGTGACATGGTTTTGCCGTAGCCATTTGAGGAGTGATGCTTAATGCCTCAGCGCAAAACGTTTATTGCGCAGAATGGCCAGATGTCCTTCTTGTGTTTTTGCCTTGTGTGTGGGTTGCTCTGTCGTGATGATCCCCGCAACCAACACTACTCTCACCACGCTCACTGTGGTCACCACGACCTTCACCACGACCTTCAACACGACCTTCAGCACAACTCCCATGACGTTCCCTGGACATGCTTGGAAGATTGTGAGTGGCCAGTGCAGGGTCCATTTCAACGGCTGCATCACTAGCCCAAATTATCCTGACCCCTACGGCCACAATCAATTCTGTGAGTTCAGGGTGGAAGGAACAGCTTTGATGAATGTGAAAGACTTCGACACGGAGAAGGGATTTGACTTGCTGGAGGTCGATGGTAAGACATTTAGTGGAAGTCTTGCCAGTGCTCCTCATGGAATCCAACCAATGAGAGCAATCACATGGAGGTCCGACCATGCCAAGGCCATGGGTGGTTGGAATATTTGTCCAACTGAGGCAACGCCATCAAATACCTCAACGACAGCCGCATCAGATACGTCCTTGACAGCGCCACCAGATACGTCTCCATCAGACTTTAGTATCTGGGAGCTGTTTGACAGACCGCTGTTCGCTGAAGACGATGGTGTTGGATCTATCTTTCAAGAGTGGCAAACTTGGGTTGGAATCGGTTTGTTGGGCACGATTTTCATTGGCAAACATCTCATTACCAAAGGTCTTGTGAAGTGCCAAGGGCAAAAAGTGAACCTGAAGCAAGTATACAACACCTTCCCTGCCATGGGCAGATTGTGGGAGAGCGCCGGCCATTTTTTTCTGCTCTTTGCCATGTTGAAGCATTCTCCCCAATTCGCTTTGGTCTTCGTGTTGTTGTACTTCTTGCTCTATTCATTGAGGTTCTGTTTGTGCTCTGTGCCGAGACCAGCAAAATTCAAGCATCTGAAACTCCAACCAGTGTCGGTGTACACTGACTTGGAAGCTGGAAACATCATTGAATGCTTCGCAATGTTGGGCGGGCAGATCATGCTGTACTGCCTTGTGGCGCTGACTGTCTATGACCAGGACAATATGGAGGGCTTCACAGACCAACAGGTCTTCTTTTTCTGTGCTGGTGCATTGGCCAGTGCAGTGTTGCGGACTCGGGAGCACTCGTTTCTTGAGAACGAGTGGAAGCCTTTCTGGAAGCCGTATTTTGAAGAATTTTATCACCAGTATTCCGACCACTGGCCACGCCTTCGGTTGTGCTGGTCGGTGCTGGTGAACGAAGTCTTTGCCCAGATGGTCTTGATCTTGCTTCCAGTGGTCTTGATGAATGCGCCCGACCTCATGGAGTTTGTCAAAGACGCGACTTGTGTTGCTTTCATTTCACACCTGGACAACTTTCAGAATGCACATTTGGAAGACAGCCAGGAGATAGTAAACGAAGCTTTGCAGCAAGAGCAGGAGAAGGCAAAGAAAGAGCAGGAGGATATCGACATGAAGGCCAAAATGATTAGCTTGTTCGCCGTTGCAGAAGCTGAAAGTTTGAAGGAGCGTCACAAATCTTTCGAGGAAACATTGAAAAGCATTGAGGGGAAGCACACGGATGCGGAGCAGGAGATGGGGAGCAATCTGAAGGAGCTTCGGGAATCTCAGGTGAAACAGGCGGGTTTGCTGCAGAAGGTGGAGGAGAGAATGAAAGGACTGGAGGCAAATATGGACAGAATCAAGGAGGTGGAGAAGAAACAGGTCGAGCTCGAGGTGAAGATGCAGAATGCAGATACCCTCATCGCATCAATGACCTTGAAACTCTCCGATCTCCAACACGGGCTGTCCAAAGTGTCACGCTCGCGAAGCGAGATCTGAACCGTGTAGCATTAGCTTCCTTTTAACACACCTTGTTTCGCCATGTGTGTGGTTGTTTCTGTGTACAGAATTGACTTCCTTTTCACTGATCGCCATGCCACTAAAGAAAAAATCTCGCTTCCATTTCCGTAGATTGCGAACATGTGACCTGTCGACCATGTGACCTGTCTCTTCTGAAATTGCTTCCCGTTCCACTTCTCAGGTTTGTGGTGCTGTGGGCGAAGACTTCGGTATTGGCAAGAGCGCGATCTTGGACTCGGTGCACCGCCACTTCACGCTATTGGTGGCTTGATGGCATCTCGTAAACTGCAAGAAACCACCGGTGGACATGACATTGGTAGACCTGTAGTATCTTATAGTCTAGTTGATATATGTTGAGTTGATAACTATATGTTGATATACTATGATATACTGATAGTTGTTATGTGTTGTAGAACATATTTTTTTCCAAAATTCAAAATCGCACACTTAGAACGTCCCCAAAAACCTTGGTATGGCCACGTTCTAAGTCAGCACTTAGAACGTCAAATTTCGTTGGATTCTATTACACAACGTTCTAAGTTATTGTCCGTTGCAACCATTCCAAGATATGTGCGACGTTCTAAGCGCAGGCTTCTCAACCTATCTACACAGGTCCTAAACACTATTCTTAAGGCTTGCCACCCAGAGGGAGTCTATGCAAAACAAAAAATGGGATCGTGCCACAGCATGCCTCAGGATTTTTCAAGGAGATATGTGGGACTTTGTCAGTGCAGGCTTCGCAGCCTATCTACAAGGGTCCTAGACGCAATGTAAAGGGCTTGCAATCTAAAAGAAATCTTTTCAGAAATAAAACGCCTATATGAATATAAAATCGAAGCATGCCATAGCATTCCTCTAGATTCTTCAACGAAATAGGTAGGAAGTTATAAATTTAGACTTCCCATCCTATCTGTAAGGATCCGAGACGCGAGGCTTGCAACCCAGAAGGGGGTCTATGCATAAGACCCCAAAAGAAAGAAATGACAGCATGCCATANGGCTTGCAACCCAGAAGGGGGTCTATGCATAAGACCCCAAAAGAAAGAAATGACAGCATGCCATAGCATGCCTCTAGATTTGTCATGCTATTTCAAGGATAAATCTGGGATGTTCTAAGTGCAAGCTTCGCAACCTATCTACGGACGCTTTTTTAAATTCCTACCTTTCAGAGGGAATCTATGCATAAGATGTTGAAATACGAAATGAGAGCATGGCGCACCTTCCTCTAGATTTGCCATGGTTTTTTGTGGGACGTTCTAAGTGTAGGCTTCGCAGCCTATCTACAGGGTTCCTCGACGCTTTCTGTATGTCTTACCTTGCAGAGGGAATCTGGCATTGAAGATTTCGAAGTACGAAACGAGAGATTGCATGATATAGCATGCCCCTTGGGTTTTTGAAAGAGATTTGAGGGACATTCTAAGTGTAGCTTTCGCACCCTGTCTACAAGGGTCCTAGACGCTACATGTAAGGTTTACCATTCAGAGGGAGTCNATTTGAGGGACATTCTAAGTGTAGCTTTCGCACCCTGTCTACAAGGGTCCTAGACGCTACATGTAAGGTTTACCATTCAGAGGGAGTCCATGCATAAGATCTTGAAAAACAAAATGAGAGCATGCATGCCACAGCATGCCTCTAGATTGTTGAAATAAATATNTAAGGTTTACCATTCAGAGGGAGTCCATGCATAAGATCTTGAAAAACAAAATGAGAGCATGCATGCCACAGCATGCCTCTAGATTGTTGAAATAAATATATGGGACGTTCTAAGTGTAAGCTTCGCAACCTATCTACAAGGGTCCTAGACGCAATGTAAAAGGCTTGCAGATGCAATCTAAAAGAAATCTTTTCAGAAATAAAACGCTTATATGCCTATATAAATATAAAATCGAAGCATGCCATAGCATTCGTCTAGATTCTTCAATGAAAGAGGTAGGAAATCATAAATTTAGGCTTTCCATCCTATCCATATGGGCCCTAGAGGTGATGAAAAAGGTTTGCCTTTCAGAGGGAATCTCTGCAGAAGATTCACAATACAAAGTGGTTTTTCAAGGAAATATGTGGGACGTTCTAAGTGTAAGCTTTCCAACCTATGCACAAGGGCCGTTCTAGAGACAATGCTGCCATGCAAAAGGCCAGCAACCCAGAGGAAGCTCATTGTTTTTAATTTGAAATGGGAGCATGCCATAGCATGTCGCTGGATTTTTCAATGAATTATGCGGGACGTTCTAAGTCTAGGCTTCCGAACCCACCTACAAAGGTTCCTGGACATAGTGTTTAAAGCATACCACCCAGAGGAGTCTATGCAAAAGACCCCAAAACAACAAAGGGGAGCATGCCACAGCACGCCTCTAGATTTGTAATGGTTTTTCAAGGAAATATGTGGGACATTCTACGTGTAGGCTTTCCAACCTATCCACAAGGGTTCTAGACACAATGCCACTATGCAAAAAGCTTGCAACCCAGAGGAAGCCCATGATTCCTAATTTGAAATGGGAGCATGCCATAGCATGCCGTTGGATATTTCCATAAATTATGCCGGGCGTTCCAAGTGTAGGCTTCCCAACCCACCTGCAAAGGTTCCTAGACATAGTGTTTAAAGCATACCACCCAGAGGAGTCTATGCATAAGGCCCAAAAACAAGAAAGGGGAGCATGCCACAGCACGCCTCTAGCTTTGTGACGGTTTTTCAAGGAAATATGTGGGACGTTCTAAGTGTAGGCTTTGCAACCTATCCACAAGGGTTCTAGACACAATGCCACTATACAAAAGGCATGCAACCCAGAGGAGCCTTGATTTTTAATTTGAAATGGGAGCATGACGCTGGATTTTTCAATGAATTATGCCTGACGTTCTAAGTGTAGGCTTCCAAACCCACCTACAAAGGTTCCTAGACATAGTGTTTAAAGCATACCACCCAGAGGAGTCAATGCAAAACAAAAAATGGGATCGTGCCACAGCATGCCTCTATAGCAACGGCTCTTCGATGAAATCCGAGGGACGCTCTAAGTGTAGACTTTGCGACCTATTTACACGGGTCCTAGATGCAATGTAAAAGACTTTCAACCCAGAGGAAGTCCATGCATAAGACCGCTGAATATCAGCATGCCACAGCATGCTTCTAGATTTTTCAATGAATTATGCGGGACGTTCTAAGTGTAGGCTTCCCAAGCCATCTACAAAGGTTCCTAGACATAGTGTTTAAGCCCCAGGAGAAAGNTTATGCGGGACGTTCTAAGTGTAGGCTTCCCAAGCCATCTACAAAGGTTCCTAGACATAGTGTTTAAGCCCCAGGAGAAAGAAATGGGAGCATGCCATACTATGCCTCCAGATTTGACATGGTTTTTCAAGAAAATATGTGGGACGCTGTAGGTGTAGGCTTTGCAACCTATCTGCAAGGGTCTTAGACGGAATGTAAGAGGCTTGCAACCCAGAAAGAATCCATATTTTTGACAGGTTTTATGTATGAAATGGGAGCATGCCATAGCATGCAGCTAGATTTTCAACCGAATATGTGGGACGTTCTAAGTGTAGGCTTCCCAACCTATCTATCAGGGACCTAGACGCAAGGCTTGCAACCCAGAAGGGGGCATAAGACCCCAAGATCAAGAAATTNCTATCAGGGACCTAGACGCAAGGCTTGCAACCCAGAAGGGGGCATAAGACCCCAAGATCAAGAAATTGGAGCGTGCCATAGCATGCCTCTAGATTTGTTATGGTGTTTCAAGGGAAAATGTGGGACGTTCTAAGTGTAGGCTTCGCAACCTATGCGCGGGGTTCCTAGACGCTTTTTTGAAGTTCGACCTTTTAGATGGATTTTTTTCACAAGATGTTGAAATACGAATGAGAGCATGCATGCAATAGCATGCCTCTAGATTATTCAGATAAATACGTGGGACGTTCTAAGTGTAAGCTTCGCAACCTATCTACCCGGGTCCTAGATGCTATGTAAAAGGTTTTCAACCCAGAGGAAGTCCATGCATAAGACCTCTGAATATCAAATGGGAGCATGCCACAGCATGCCTCTTGATTTTTCAACGAATTAATGACATACGTGGGACGTTCTAATCTAAGTGTAGTCTTGGCAACTTTTCTATAAGGGTCCTAGACGCAAGGCTTTCAAGCCACGCGGGGTCTATGCATGTAGGCTTCGCATCCTATTTACAAGGGTCCTGGATGTGATACCACTCAGAGGGAGTCTATCCATGAGACCCCAGAATCAGAAATGGGAGCATGCCATAGCCTGCCGCTAGATTTGTCATGTGGGACGTTCTAAGTGCAGGCCTCGCAGCCTATCTGTGGGGGTCCTGGACGCTATATTTACATCAACCAGAGGGATGCCAATGATTGTTGGACGTTCTAAGTGTGCACTTAGAACGTGGCAACAATTACGTTCTAACTGACTCACTTAGAACGTGTTTAGCTGCAAACGAAAATCCTTTTTTTCCAAACGACGTTCTAAGTGGGTGTCCGTCACTATAATGTTGATATACATTGATGTCCAGTGACATTTGCCTTTGCCCAGGGCCACAGCTGTGTGGCAGTGCCGCTCCGTTCCTTGAGTCAAGCTTCCTGGCCAGGTGTGGATTTTTTGAGGAGATGAGTACAAAATCATAGAATCTATCTGAGAACCTCAGGATGCTTTCAAGATACTCTGAACGTTGCTGTCACAGAAGAACATCATAAACCTGGTCTTGGCTGAATATCTGACCAAGCCAGGGGATTTCTGTCAGGTGATTGGATTGAGAAGGCGAATGCTGCCATTCGATTGGCCATTCGAGAGCCATTTCCTTAGGGTCCTCCCTTAATGTGGACTTCAATGCAGTGAACAAGATATCACTCGCCATCCTTCATTGATTCATAGATTTTTCCGGATTCTTGTGTTTGGTTCATTGTTTGATTCATCTTTCCAATCCCAAGATCTGAGGTGCCGCGGTGCCAGGATGACAGGTGCCGCTCTCTTTTTTTGAGTAAGGTCTCTTTCTACATCGTTCAATTTCTGTCCAAGGGTTATAACAATGGATTAGATCGTGTTAAACCATCTTGCAAGATGAAAGTTTGGCACTTTGGAGCCACCGAACAAAAACTCCAGAGTTCTGGCTTCTAGCTCTCGACGTCGAAGACTGCAGGTCAAGTGTAACGTGTAGAGTGTGAAGGGTAAAGTGTGAAGTGTAAAGTGTAGATAGAGTGTAAAGTGTAAAGTGTGGAGTGTGGAGAGTGAAGTGTAGAGTGTAAAGTGTACAATGTGGGGTGTGGAGTGAGGAGTGTGAAATGTAGAGTAGAGTGTGGGATGTGGAGTGTGGAGTGTCTGGTGACTGTCAAGTGTGTAGTGGAAAGTGTAGAACGGAGACTGGAAGGGGTCAAGTCTAAAGTTGTGAGATGCAACTGCAGCAAATACTGCGCCTGCCACGCAAAATGACGTTCCACACTCGACGGATCTGCACCACATGCTGCGCCTGCCACGCAAAATGAGGCTTTGAGAATGTCCCACGCCTGCCACACGATTTGCACATTGTCACCACTTGACGCAGCCCTGACAATGCGATTCGAAAAAAAACCTAACACGACACGTCTAAAGGATGCGCCTGCCACGAAAAATGAGGATGGAGGTCTCCAAAGTGCTGCGCCTGCCACGACAAATGAAACACATCTTTTGAAAACGACGCAAAAGTATTGCGCCTGCATACAAAACGATTTTCGACACTTTTTCCAGACACGTGAGAATCTCACGAAGTGCCAGGCCTGCCACACAAAACAACGTTACAACCTCTTCGGAAACCTCCAAAAACAAGAGGTTTTGGAGCTTTCCCTGGTGGCACGGCGACTCGACAAACAAGCCAGAGAATGGAGAGAAGACATGTTGGAAAGCTGCATTTCGTACGAGGCTTCCGTCAGTTTTCATCACATCTCAAATGATGGAATGTCACGAAGTGCCACGCCTGCCACACAAAACGACGTTCCGACCTTTGTGCAAAGCTCCAAAATGAGCATTTCGTAGCCTCCGTCAATTTTCATCACATCTTAGAAAATGCCACCCCTGCCACGCACACGATTTGCACGTTCTCACCACTTGACGCAACCCTGACAATGCGATTCGCAAAAAAACACGCAACACGCCACGCCTAAAGTGCTGCACCTACCACGAAAAATGACGATGGAGGTCTCCAAAGTGCTGCGCCTGCCAGGAAAAATGACAATGGAGGTCTCCAAAGTGCTGCGCCTGCCATGAAGAATGAAACACATCTTTTGAAAACGACGCGAAAGTACTGCGCGTGCCACACAAAACGATTTTCGTCACGTCATGGAACATGTTGGGATGTCACAAAGTGCCACAACTGCCGCCTGCCACACGAAACGTTTCGACACGTTTCCCAAAATGACCGCTTTTTGCAGCTTTCCCCACAGGCACGGCAACTTGGTAAACACTGAGGACGGTTGAGGACGGTTGGGCCGCATGCCGTGAACACAGCCCAACCCACAAGTAAAACGAGAACCCTTTGCTACGCATCCGGGAAAAGCGCATGCCAAGGGAACCTGGGAACATTGGAGCTGGGACTGAGATAGACCAAGGACTTTGAAGGAGAAGTGAGATCAATTTTGGAGGTGTCTGGTTGTGTGGCCATTACTGAGCATGGTTTGCTCCTTTTGGCCGAATCCATCGCGTTGGCCAATGCCGCCGCTGCCAATGCTTTTTGGTGCGATGAACGCGCGTTGAACGCATCAAATTCGCTTTGCCCGTAGTGAGGGAGATCAAATCTGGGGGCCCAACCCAACCCCACAGGTAACTTTAGGTCAATCACTGGTTCTTGGGTTATCTTGGGGGGTCCCCTTTGCTTTTGATTTCCTTATATCTTTGGGCTTCCTTGACATGCCTAGCATCCTAGCTGTTCAGCACGGATTCCGCACCCAGAAGTGGGTGAAACAGCTGAAGCAGCTGTGCAAATGAGGCCCTGCACTGCTTCAAACCTTGCACCCAGTAGGACTGACAAGCGAAAAATGAGGCCATCGCGATGGACTATCCAACTGCAGTTGGCCAGGAATGGTGATCGTCATTTTTTGAAGTATCATGAGATGGAGTCAGAATGGCATATGGGAAAATCAGCTGATCCAAGCCGGTTTTTGTCAGCTGCTTGTGGAGAGAACCCAATGCAATCACATTGGTGCGATCATGTCCTGGGCAGTGCCCGGTTGACTCGGCTTTCGATGACTGGGGTTCATTGGGGTTCATTGGAGTTCCACTACTTCATGGGGAACTACAGGTTCTAAATGATGACAATGCAGGTTAATTCAAGCATTCAACCATTTATTTCCCACAATTGTCCGGATCAATGAATCAGAAGAACGTTTTGGAACAGCGAGTTGTATCCTGTTGGCGAACATGGGTTGAGAGAATCAATTTGGCATCAACTAAACATCATGAGGATGCCTCTAAACCTTTTTGCTCGTGGTTTGAGCAAGCTGTGAGCCAAAGTGGGCGTCAGAGGAAATGCCACAATAAATCGATTGTTTGTTTGTCGGCTCTTGGATTACATCGGCAATGTTTGGGGGACCCCGGGGACCCCAAAAATGTAGAAACCGGATTCCTTACTTTTTGATGGT
This sequence comes from Symbiodinium sp. clade C Y103, assembly GCA_003297045.1. NCBI lineage: Eukaryota > Dinophyceae > Suessiales > Symbiodiniaceae > Cladocopium > Cladocopium sp. clade C. Next base: position 186,699 of record BGPT01000615.1, on the reverse strand, counting down.
GGCTTAGCGTCTGAACAAGTAAAATGCTGGTGTAATCCAATTTTATCCCAGATCATTGGAATATTCTTTCTCCCCGACCGTTGACGGGTGTACACCAGTAAAGATTACTACCAGATGACCAGAGATAGCCAGACTTGCAATCCAGTTTGGTGCCATTGCAGCGCCAGATCCGTGTCCTCAGGAAAGGCCCATGGCCCAAAGGATTGAAGGTTTGCTCACATTTCTTATATAGATTTATTTTTGGTAAATGTGAGCTTTCATTTTCAGGGCACCCCATGTTTTTCAAAAAACCCAAGGGGTCCCTGAAAATGAACGTGTATATAATTTGAGGGTATCAAAAACATACAATAGTTGCAAAGCCCTCCCCAAAAACACCTTTAAGAATGTATTCCACATATAGAATGGTCGCCCCCGACAAAAAGGGTAGTGATTATATACGTTACTGTATATAATATATGTATATATATATATATATACATATAATCAGAACTTCTATACAGTAATTTATAATGATTGAACAATGATGACACATGCTAAATTTACTGTAGTTCTGTAGAATGGTGAGGTCACCAACCAAAGAGAAGGAATCTATCAACAATCGAATCATGGGAATATTGGTGTTACCTTTCCACTTGTACAGACTGGTCTGCAGAAGATTAATGCAACATGACTGATGACCAAGCTTGAAATCCATGCGTACCTCTAGTTTTCTATATCTTTCCATTGCCATTCTCACCGTCTCATAGCCATTTGGAGTANACCAAGCTTGAAATCCATGCGTACCTCTAGTTTTCTATATCTTTCCATTGCCATTCTCACCGTCTCATAGCCATTTGGAGTACCTCAATCCGCTGCATCTGCCCTGGACGCCCCTGTCGTTGCCATGGCTGAAGAGCTTCCAGGAATGCCCCTTGCCGTGGAGGAGCCGCCACCCTCCATGGCACAGACGCGCCTTGGATCGAAGGGATGGAAAAATGGCCCAGTGATTTTTTTTCTTATCTATGCTATTTCAATCTAGTCAATCTATTTCCCCACCTGCCAGGTGAGGGTTGCTAGATTTTAACAAAGTCCCGTCCTTCCTTCCTTCTTCCTTCCTTCCTTCCTCCTCGCCAGCTCCAGATCGCGGTGGGCACTGCCGGACTTCATCTGCCAGCAATAGATCGCAGTGGGCACTGCCGGACTTCATCTGCCAGCAACAGATCGCAGTGGGCACTGCCGGACTTCAGCTGCCAGCGCCAGATCGCAGTGGGCACTGCCGGACTGCAATCGCGAGCGCCAGATCGCAATGGGCACTGCCGCACTTCAGCCGCGAGCTCCAGATCGCAGTGTGCACTCTGCCGCACTTCATCTGCCAGCTCCAGATCGCAGTGGGCGCTGCCGGACTTCGACCGCAAGAGAGAATGCGCCAGAAAGAATGTCAGAAGACATGCCAGATAGAATGCCACAAAGAATGCCAGATAGAATGCCAGATAGAATGCCAGATAGAATGCCAGGTAGAATGTCAGATAGAATGATGTCAGAATTTACGTCAGATAAAATGTCAGAAAGAATGTCAGATAGAATGCCAGGTAGAATGTCAGAATTTATGTCCAATAAAATGTCAGAGAGACTGTCAGATTGAATGCCAGTTAGAATGTCAGAATATATGTCAGATAGAATGTCAGAAAGAATGTCAGATAGAATGCCAGGTAGAATGTCAGAAAATATGTCAGATAGAATGCCAGACCAGATGCCAGATAGAATGTCAGATAGAATGTCAGATACACTGTCAGAATATATGCCAGATAAAAGGTCAGAAAGAACGTCAGTATGCCAAATATATATATATATATATATCAGATAGAATGCCACGTGGTGGGGATCACTCGAAGAAAGTGATTTATGTTTGTTATAACACGTACAAGCGGCATCATTTGTCTGCCAGAAAGTGGAGAATAGACGCAAAAATCTCAGTGAGGATGAGGTTCTAAAGCCGGACATTTTGGAAATTAGACTTCGACAAAACGGGCATTTCACCCGAATGAGTAGTTTGCTGTAAAATCAGTAAGGGAAGTGTTCCACCAGAATTCTTGACCCAACTGTCTTCAGCCCATGACGTGGGGTTGCCATTTCCAGTTGTAGACCCAATACTGGTGACTCCCAATGCTTTTGGGGTTCAAATGACTTGTGGTTTTGGTTTTGTTTTGCCATATTCTTGCCCAATTATAGCGGCAGGTGAAGAAACAACAGGAACATGCACTCTCCTGAAGGGTAATGATCTGACCAGTAAAATTGCGTTAGTAGAATTGTGGCAACGATCCCCGGAAAACCAGAAACACAACCAAGTGAGAACAAGGGTGATAACTGTCAGGGAGGCACTTCAGTTGGGAAACTTGCTAGCAATGCTTACCTTCACCACCTTGTTGGTTGGATGATCACCAAAGTAGTCAACGACAATGTTCTGCAGAGAAGTTGCTGATTATTTCATGGTCTTCAGAGAGGTAGCGTTTTTTTCCCCCCATCAGAAGCCTCAGATCAGGGCCTAAATGGGCCTAAATCTTAGTTGAGTAGATTGATGCTTCTACTTTTGAATTAGAAATCGGGATATATACATCATACGAACCAGCTGCAAAAAGGGTGTCAGGTTATCTCTAAAATAGGCCATGTTTTGGGATTTGCCTCCTTTGTTGGGCCGCATCTCTAAGGTACATGCGAGGACCTTTGACCACAGGCTCGGGCAAGCCACTGAGTGCTGAAGAGCTTTGAGGCAATCAAGAAGGACCTGGGGATACTTGGGGATACCAGGAAGCGGAGTTTTCTGTACTTGGATGGCAATCGCGGAAAGCATCTGCCACGTACCTACCTGTATTATCTACATCTTGGAAGATGGGAAAACCATGTTTGTGCACCCATTTTTCTTGCTTTGTCAATCGGTTGGAGGTTGTTTCGGTTCTGAGATGCATTCATAGGCTTGCAGGTCCTGTCAACCAAGCAGGAGTTTGGACTTCGTGAACCGGAGAGGGCTCACATGGATGAGGACAGCAGAGCTTAACGATGGGGAAGGTTTGGGTTCGGTCGAAGCGGTGTAATGATTTTTCTAGATGCAGGTATTTATTTTTGCGAAAAAAACATGTGTAATTTCACGCAATTTGTGATTTTATCCGAACCTTTCTCCGAACCTTTCTCCGAACCTTTGGGGAAATGATTCCAGAAGATGTGATGCTCTTGCTGCAGCCAAGCTGGAGATTGTGCAGAGTCTTGAGATGGAGCAGAGAGTATGGATATAGAATGATATGGAATGAGATGGATGTATGGGGTAGATGTGCATATGCGCCTTTGGCATCTTTGGGCGTTGCACTTGGTGAGGAGGGCATCGAATGGCGCTTTGGTGGCAAGCCTGACTATGCCTTGGCCAACCTGAAGTACTTGCAAGGCCCGGCCGCTGGATGCCGATGGTGGGATGAATCCATTCATGCGCATCACTGCATCACTAGATTTTTAAAAACCTCCAACATCGTCGAACCAGGTTTTGACCTGCAATTTATGCTCAGCGCTGCTTAATTCACCGCAGGGAAGACCAAGAACCACGCAGAGGGTTCACTGGAGTTGATCGTGGAAAACCTGGTGAAGACTTGGGAGATGGAAACTTGTTACTGATTTGGATCCCAAATGGGCGGAACCTGCTTGCAGGGGGGGATAGCAGGCCCAAAACCATTTATAACCAAGAAGAGGTATGGGATGGTGAATATGTTTGCGACTGTCTCAGTCAGCCGTCATCATTTCAAGAACCCTCTGTCGACATTCTTATGTGCAAAGCCTCCAAGAATTTCACAGCACTGCAATCGAGGAGCGGTCGCACAAGGTAGATCCCAACTCACACCGCAGTGTGGATCCTGAGAAGTTTCGTTTGGGCGCCAACGGATGGAAAAAGTTCGACAACCAGGAGATCAAAGGGCTGTGGTGGAAATGTCAGTGGCCAAAAAGTTGAACTCGTGCTTGCAGAAATGGGGCCCTACCAATGATTTTACAGATTTCTAGCTCTGGATGGTATATGANGAACTCGTGCTTGCAGAAATGGGGCCCTACCAATGATTTTACAGATTTCTAGCTCTGGATGGTATATGATTGTGACATGATATGCGGGGCGAAGGGATACCGCACCTCTTAAAGTTGCTGTAGTTACTCAACTTTTCGATGGTTGCTACCTGTGACGCGGATTGCGGGGTCGTGTGTTAATTTGGTTCTGTTTGTTCACGCACGAGGAGGCCAACGAAGTGGGCAACTACAATGTCCTGCTGAGTGGTTGCCCTGCACATCTCTATGACTCTCAAAACACCACCTGGGAACAGTCGCATNATGTCCTGCTGAGTGGTTGCCCTGCACATCTCTATGACTCTCAAAACACCACCTGGGAACAGTCGCATGAGAAGTTCCACCATGCCTTTGTCCCTGGGACTTTTTGGGTTTGGGAGACATGGGCCTGACCAAAGTTTGGGGACAGATTTTACCAAAGAATGGCGACAGCTCGGTCAGAGGCAAGCGACATGGTGATGGAACCAATAGGAATTGGGAGTTCTTGAGATTTTGAATGAGTTTGACAATGCCAAATCACTTGACTCTAAAGCCACATACTTGTAGCTGGGTTACTACTCCGATTGCTCGGCGGTTCACGTGAGCTGGATTGTAAAGGGAGGGTTGTTTAGTCAGTTTAGTCATCTTGGCTGGTTCCAATTTGGATCATGCAAATTTGCCATGGTGATGCGTCTCATGCCTTCACAAAGGATCCATTTTGTTGCAATCCGTGCTGATTTCGAGCCTGTCAACTGCCAAGAAACAGGGTCAAGAAAACGCATTCGCAGGCGGCCTTCCCTTGGGAGCTGCTGGAAGTCTTCTCGGAAGGGTGGTCTTTGGGCCCTGTGAGGCTTTAGGAAAGAGGGAATAGATGGATGAGTCGGATGGAGGTTTGTTACTGTTTGATCGGTTTGAATGCACAAGCACGAATTGCCACTCACGAGCCAATGAGTCATAGATGCTGTATGAAATAATAGTAAAAGATTTGAAGGATAGGATTTATCTGGATTTATGCTTGAATGGGCTATGGGCTCAGGACTCAAGATCAAAGAACGAATGGGAATCCGGCTGCTTGTTGCACAATTTCCCACATATTCCAATGGTCCAAAGAGGTCTTTTCCTCCAATCCCCAGCGGGTTTGTCCAACTGCTCAGGTTCACAGGCAGCTACGAGGGCAACAAGNTTTCCCACATATTCCAATGGTCCAAAGAGGTCTTTTCCTCCAATCCCCAGCGGGTTTGTCCAACTGCTCAGGTTCACAGGCAGCTACGAGGGCAACAAGGGCCAGGGGGAGTTGGTGGAGATGTTTGGCTTTGGGGTGGCCGAGGTGGATGACCAGCTCAGGTCTGGGGATGGTGGGTTGCGCATTTTTGTTTGGTGCAGATTCCACTTTTGGGGTGACACTTGGTATGGTTGTATCATCTTCCAATGATGAAACCTGCTGGCAGGTTTTTNGTGGGTTGCGCATTTTTGTTTGGTGCAGATTCCACTTTTGGGGTGACACTTGGTATGGTTGTATCATCTTCCAATGATGAAACCTGCTGGCAGGTTTTTATTTCATTTTGCGCGACAGGCTGGTGGATTGTGAGGTCTTTTACAAGCCAGAAACCTTCATTGAGGCGTGCAAGAAGCCGGTCGATTGGGTTGGCTATGGACTGGTTCAAAATTACTGACCCTGAGATTCTCAATGCAGACCCCTGGCAGACCCTACAAAGGAATCTCCGCAAGACATCTGCGTGTTCCCTTTGTTGTAAGATGGACAGAGAGCTGCAGAATAAAGCCAACCACAACATCCACAATGCGGGTGTGATTTTGGCAAGCGATTTCACATTTTTTGTTTTAAATACCTTCTCATCAGACGAACACTAGATGATTTTCCTGTTGGTGTAGTTGACAAGAGAGGTATGACATGGTCAGATTGTAGCCAGGAAAAGTTCGAAGAATCCATTCAAAACTCAATCTTGCTACATTATACAAATTTTTGCAGCAATATTCTGGTCGCTTCGTGACGACAACTGCCCACACCGGAGTGTTAGCTCCGGAGTGTTGTGCACACAATAAAACGCCTCGGCACCTTCGGTGCGGGCGGATTCCACACCAGGTCTTGCGTGGGGAGCGCCCTGCGAAGGACTNTAGCTCCGGAGTGTTGTGCACACAATAAAACGCCTCGGCACCTTCGGTGCGGGCGGATTCCACACCAGGTCTTGCGTGGGGAGCGCCCTGCGAAGGACTTGAGCCGCGGCCAAGATTTGCTCGGTGCCAACGCCACCCAGACCTGCCCTTACCTGAAGATCCTTGGGCGACAGGATTGNGGAGCGCCCTGCGAAGGACTTGAGCCGCGGCCAAGATTTGCTCGGTGCCAACGCCACCCAGACCTGCCCTTACCTGAAGATCCTTGGGCGACAGGATTGTTTCTGTAACTCCTTTATATGGTTTTGGGGGATTTAACATGATTTAACACCAAAACATATAATATGGGAATATGTGAGACTGGTAGATTTGCACATTTGTTGTGGCCATCAAGTCATACAAATAGAGAAAATGAATGAAAATGGTGATCAACCCCTGGAGTAGTAGCCAATTTTCAGACAAATCCATGCAACTGCCATGTCCAATTCCTTGACGAATCAGTCTAATCTATCCCAGGAATGGTCAATGGTGAAAGTCACACCATTCTGAGGGGAACGTTTGCCCTGGATCTCCGGGTGAACACATTGGGCTACACCCATCCTTATGATCAACCAGTGTTTGAAGCGGACTTTTACAAAATCGTGGGTTCTCTGGAAAAAAACTTGCCAAGGGAACTTCAAAAAAGGTGAGTTCCCTGCACCTGGGAAGCTTGGACCAAGGACTTTGAAGGAGAAGTGAGATCAATTTCGGAGGTTTCTGGTTGCCTGGCCATTACTGAGCATGGTTTGCTCCTTTTGGCCGAATCAGTGGCGTTGGCCAATGCCGCCACTGCCAATGCTTTCTGGTGCACTTTGAACGCATCAAAATCGGTTTTGCCCGTAGTCAGGGAGATCAAATCGCTTGATTTGAGGGCCCCTTGGCTGTTGATTTCCTATCTTTGGGATCTTTGGGCTTCCTTGCAACATAGCTGTTACCTGGCTTTTCTGCACAGATTCTGCAACCAGAAGCTGTTCAGATCTTGCACTCGGCACGACTGCCAAGCGAAAATAGGGGCCTCGCGATGGACTATCCAACTGCAGCTGGCTGGGAATGGTGATGGTCATTTGAGTCATTTGTTAGAATTGTCATGAGATGGAGTCAGAATGGCAATTCCCAAAGTGTCAAAGCAGTCTTGCAACTTTTTGGTGGTGGCTTGCTAGTGACTGCTAGTGGTTTGAGCAAAAAAGCAGTGAGCCAAAGTCGGCATTATCAGAGCAACTTACATAATAAATAGATATACAATGATATACATTGTTTGTTTGTCTGCTTTTGGATTACATTGGCAATGTTTGGAGGGCCACCCCAAGAAGGTAGAAAACGGTTTCCCCACTATTTTGATGGTGGCTCAGCGGCACAAATAAACAAGTAAAATGCAGGGGTAATCCTTTTTTATCCCAAACCATTAGGATGTTGTTTCTACCCCACACTTGACTGGTGTATCACCAAAGACTAGTTGCTAGATGACCAGAGATAACCAGACCTGCAAATCCCAATTCTTGTGGCTTCCCATTTGGTGCCAGCCGGCAGCAATGGATCCAAGTGCTCAGGAAGGGCCCATGGCCTAAAGGATTGAAGGTTTGCATCTTCGCCAACGGCTGCTTCTGGGGTAGCGAGAAGGGTATCTGGCGCTTGCCCGGTGGGGGAATCTTCTCCACCGCCGTGGGATATGCGGGCGGCTACACTCCTAATCCGACCTATGAGGACAGAGTTTCAGCCCATAATGTTTGAACTTGTAAGTGTTTGGTGGTTTCACATCTTTTTCTTCAACCAGATTTGGGATGAGGATATGAATCAAACTGTAGGTGACTTTTTTTAATATGTCCACCATCCCTTTCGGAGGAAGCGTGCTCTGGTCGTACCGGGCACACGGAGGCGGTTCAGGTGGTCTATGACGCCGAGAAGATCTCCTTGGTTGACATTCTGCGGTGGTTTTGGGAGGCACACGATCCCACCCAAGGCACGGTGTTTTTTTAGCTAAGACCATGAGTTTAGTCACACAAAAGAGCTTTGTCAGAAAACGAAGAAAATGGCGATACTAGAAGTTTCAATGACCAATCATCAAAATCCTCATCAAGTAAACGTCAATTCTGAGGGAATGCTCCCCATTTTCGGACCCATATAAATCATCCCCATTAGCTCCATTGCGGCATCACTTTAGATATTCCCTTGCCCCTAAGTCTCTCCAGGCATGGGTCAGGGCAACGACCGGGGCACCCAGTACCGCAGCGCCTTGTACTATTTTGACGAGGAGCAGAAGCAGCTCTACGAGGCTAGCTGCGCAGCTTATGAGAAGGCGCTGCAGGCTGCGGGTAAAGGACGGGGGAAGATCACCACGGAGATTCGCGCGGCCCAGGATTTTCCCGAGGTGGGATGTAATGGGAGATGGGATGAGTGGGTGCTGGAAGAGGGAGAGGGTTTGTAGAAGATTTTGGGACTCTGGGCATGTTGGTGGCATACTATATATATTCAGGTTCTGGATTCTCACCCGGATGGCCCCCTCCAAACGGACAGACGGGCCTTGATTCTGACAGATGCAAGGACCAATGACACACTATATGTATGTAATGTAATGTAATGTAATGTAATGTAATGTAATGTAATGTAATGTAATGTAATGTAATGTAATGTAATATAATGTAATGTAATGTAATGTAATGTAATGTAATGTAATGTAATATGCATGCATGGATGGATGGATGGATGGATGGATGTATGTATGTATGTATGTATGTATGTATGTATGTATGTATGTATGTATGTATGTATGTATGTATGTATGGTTGTATGTATAAAATATGTAGTATTTGTATATATAATCATATATTAATTAATATATGTATATATTAATGTATTTATGCATATATATATATATATATGTGGATATTGCAGAACAGATGCATGTAAGTTACAGTAAGTAGTCTTGAATATCCCAGGTTTTTCTCGGTCAAAGTATTGCTTGGTCAGTCTTTCATCATTGCAACATATCGTAGTATGCTCCCAGGTTCCAGCTATAGACCTGCTTCTTCCCATCCGTTTTTCACGTTGCCTCAGGTCTTTTACTATGGAGAAGACTATCACCAGCAGTACTTGGCCAAGCCAGGTCCACCTTGGTAGGATCCTGAAACATCCACAATGGGGGCCTGGCTGTTACCACCGGTGTACGATGTGGTCAGCGAAAAGAACCGCTTTTTGATGCCTGGAAGTGGACTCTCAGTGAAGGTACTGTATGACATTAACACAGCATGACAAAAAGGGTCAAGACATGTCAAAACTGCAGACACGCAGACACCCCACAGTTTCGGACAGCATGTTCTGCAACAGAGAAGCCACCCAGATCTGGTGAGTTTACAGGTGCTCGGCCCTACTGCTCAGCGCAGCCCCAGGAGGCTGGGGAATGGGGTCCTGAAAGTTTTCAGGATTTTTCAGGTTAGTCTGATAGCTTTCAGCCCGTGCGCAGATTTCACCACTCCCGAGGTTCTATGATGTTTCCAACATTTTCCAACATTTGCGGTGCTCCTTCGAAGTTTCTTCCGCCTGTCATGTCTGGCATTTCTTTCTCCTAATTTTTGGGCGAAAAAGAACTGGACTGCGGCCGTACCGCTCCACTCACTGACCTTTTTGACCTTTTGCGTTTGGACGATCCCATCCACTTCTCTCTAGCTGGCAAAATGAGCAAACCGCGGATCTGAATCTTATTGACTGTATACATATGGGGCAGAGAATTTATCACACTGCTCCAACTCTAGTAGAGATCTGCAACTTGCGTCGTGTGAGGTTTCTCTGCCTCCCTTTGAGAGCTGGTGCCCAAAGGGTTTGGAGTCCCATGCTCCCAAGCTGCCAGAGGGCTTCTGGAAGGCGCATGGTCCAAAGCCGCATTGCGTGATTCGCTCCTCCCCCAATGAGCCAATCAAGTGGCCCTGAGGCGAACCGGGCACCGTGATTGACCAATTGAACACCCAAAAATGGTTTGTTCAAGTTGCGTCTGAAGATCAGATGGTATCAGTGATGTAAAAGCGCCTCATTTTTGCTTCCAGATACTTGTCATGCTCAAGTTTTCTCCGCAGAGAAGTGGAATGTTGCAGGTCCTGACTACCAAAGATTTTGGGAGAGAAATAGCCTGGTGATTGTTGCGGTGTTGCCGTGGAGTTTCTGGAGTTTCAATGGTCAACGCCATGGATCAGAATGCTCGACTTGGCAGGTGATTTGCAAGCAGCACTTGAAGAAGAAATCCTCAACTTTTTATGATCAACTGATATTGCTGAGGCCAGCTATGGCAATTTCATGCAGTTTTCGGTTCCCAAGGAGCCAACCTTGGGATCCCACTGTTGAAACTATGGCATCAATCTGACTGGCCGGCACTGGTTAACGCTTAACGAACTTGTATTGAACTTGTATTGAATTCCCACAGTATGCTTTTGGAAATGTGGCTGCAGCAGTTGATTTTTCGGCGAACAGATCGATGCGATTTTCTGCCGTTGGTAGTGACATCCAGGGACTAGGCCGCCGATGCCTTGTTGAGCCACGGCAGGGACAGAAATGATGGGCTTCGCAACAATCTTTCAGCAACCGGCAAGAATTGTGACATGACTCATTCAATATATTTCAATATGATTTAATGATTGGGCGATTCAAGATTTGATTGCTATATATTGCTCTGAAAGAATTTCCATGAGATGGTGGACGCGGCTACTACATCGAGCAACTTGTGTTTAGCTGTGCGTGTTCGCAGCGTTTTCAAGGCTCCTTGAAACGCAGAACTTGGAGGTCACTGTTCCTGACCTCGGTGTAAACAAAGGGAAACATGTATCTTGAGAGTCCTCAAAACCTGATTTTCGACAGTTTTAGCAGACTTGAGCTTCATCCCTTCCGCACTTCACGCAACTTCACCCAACTTCACCCAACTTCACCCAACTTCACCCATTTTCACCCTCGTGAACATGCCAAGTTTACCCCCAGATGCAGCTTGTCAAACCTGAAAACACGCACCCAAAATAAAAGTAGCCCCGTTTCCACTGTAGCAGACAAGCACCAACCCAAATTTGGGTTTAATCCTCCTTGAATTAGCTGGTCACCTTCAGTAGCATCGACTTCCACAACATCAAAAGAGTGGTCCGACTGCGGACATTTCGCGGGCCATGCGCCGGTTTCGATGAGTAGGCTGGTGGAAACGACAGTCGATTCTTGAGACCCTAAAAATGGCACAGACACCATCTATTTTTGCAATTTTAGTTGGTCCATGTTGGTCCTGTACCTATGTTTGAGAGGACAAATTGTTCAACGGCACTTGCCAGAAAATCAATGACCGCACTGATCAGAGCTGGGAGGTGTTTCTTCTGCATCTGTCTCCTGCAAATTGGGCAGGCCGGTGTGGTGATGGCCCCCGGGTGTGGTGATGGGCCCCCGGATCAGGGTTGGCAATTATCGTGCTACATGTTTTTCTTTGTGGGATGTTCAGGGGCACCTGAATTGATGCTTGTTGATCGAATCGTGTTTCGCCTAATAGTTGAGTTGATGTTTCCCCAATAGTGATTCCCTTCATGGTTCCCGTAACGGTGTTTCTTAGAGACCCTTTCAGTGATGTTCATGGTGACTCCGCAGGTGTTGCCATCTTCTTCCACAGGTTGGGTGCACCCTTGGTGGTACAGAACGGGAGTGAACCATGCCATGCAGCATGCGGTTAACGACGTAAAGTGCTGTGGTTGGAACTCAGCTCTTTGAGGAAGCTGCTCTGTCCAGTGGCCACATTCTGAATGCATGTCAGGAGCGCCAGATGTCCAGGCTGGATCCTACTTCTCTCAGTGCTGTCTCACTGACTTCTCCCGGCTTCGTATGCATTGGCCAATCATTTTTCACCCCTACTGCAACCTTCATGAATTTCATGCCCCGTTTGTGCCAAACCAGCGATTCTATACTATATACAATTCCCCGGCCACATGTCCCGGCCACCTCAGACGAATCGCACGCACAATAAGACCAGCGAGAAGGGAAAAGAACAGGCCCATGGGATGTGCAAGTTCGGGTTCAGTGAATTTGCTGCAATGGCAGCATCACTGCCACGCTGCTATCTTAGGTGTGGCTCAAGAGTTTGTTTATGTCGGCGCGAGTTTGGATCCCCATTCTGAGCCTTTCGTGAAGAATCCAAAATGGCTGTTGCTCAAGAATGGGGGCACCAATAGCCCACAAACCACCGGTCACCAGTATTGAATGCGTACTTCACCCAGTCTAGGGGCCAATCATGTTGAGCCATTGCAGGAGAAGAGATGCGAAGTGCTAACCGTGGGGGTAGCCCAGTGGCCTGAGAATCTCACTGGCATGGGGCCTGATGGCAAAAGATACAGTACGTAATCACATACAGTTGAATAGTTCGTTATTGCAATGTGGCTGTCAACCTCACTTGAATCATTCTCCAGTAATGGGTAATATTAGCATATATCAGCCATACCCATACCCATGGCCAGTCGATAATACAACTATATATCGTTTATGAATTCTCAAGCTACTGGTAAGGCACAGGGCACAGTGTTTGGGTGTATTCATACAACATACACATGATGTGCACTGTATAGCATACGCATGATATGTCCTTGCATAGCAACTGTACATTTGTATAATTAGATCAATAAGGTACTGTACATATTTATTTAACACATACTATTTAATATACATATCTTTTCATTCCATTGAATACATCATGTGAACCTCTGCCAAAATGAAACAACTCATGTGTTGTTAAAAGTGTTCACCAGAAATGTTGGTGCTGACGAATTGTTTGTGTATCAGCCGGGACTTTCTGTGTTTGTTTCTGCCTGTTAGGGAATGGCACATTCCCTCCGCTTCCATAGATTGTCAGCCTCGAAGCTTGCCACTAGCTGCTTGGCTTCATTTCAATTCCCGACTTTAGGTGATCTATTCTAGAACCAAATATCTTCCCAGCATTCTCATAAGCATCGCCCAAAAAGTGCGTTGCAAATCTCCGGGTCACTGAACTCCTCCCCGACGGCATCGACGGCGGGAGGACAAGAATGGCCACTGGGAAGGTTCCCTGAGGCCTGGAGGAGTCTATGCCCGGGAGCCCTTCGGTAGTTCGGTACCCACTTGGGATATGGGGCAGAACCAGAGTTACCACAGTTACCATAGTTACCCATAGATATATGATATATATATATATATAAATATATTTATATGATATATATATATATTATATATATATAAATATATATTATAATTATATATATGATATATAATTATATATATATAACTCTGGTTCTCCACTTAGTTCATCAGTTCCACTGCACTTCCACGCTTCCAAGTACCTCCAGTTGCTGTCAAGATCTGTACACCCAACTTCCTGCTTAGAATCTGGGCCTCGGCGGCGCTGCACCCGAGCTGAATTTAGGTTCTGACCTGTGACAGGGGCTATGCAGTGGATGGCAAGCCGACGGTGCGACGGGGGTTGGAGCTGCAGCAAGGACCAGCTTTTCTGGTGCACCTGATGTTTCTGGCCTTGAGAATGTCAGGATGATGTTGTTGACAAGAGCAGCCCATGCATTTTGCCATGAGGTTGACTGAGGCATTGCCCTAGTTTCATGGTCCATATTTTGTTTTCTATTCTACAGTGCCATTGCTTCTCATTTGACTGTCACAGTCACCTTAACTTTTGCACAGAGGAAGTCTAAGTTCCCCAAGAAAGCTCTGGATTGGTTCGCCCCGAAGTTTCTTCTGCTCTGCTGAAGTTGGAGAGACAGTTTCACATCCTGTTTTGGAATGAACCTAATCGTTGAACACTGGGCGTTGTCAGTTCATTGTGTAGAAGACTGCAAGAACAACACAAATTATTTCAAGGGATGTGGATGGGCAAGGACATATCCGTGAGTTAAAAGAAAACACATTTCACGTTGATGACGGCTTGGCAAATTCCTGGCAGGTGAACATGACTTGCTCGAACGACGCCGAGTGGCCGGCAAAACCTTGGTCGGATGCCCCAGGGTCCCAGGGGTGGGGTAGTAGCCCAAGTTTGATGGTTGAGACACGCAGAAACCCTTACTGAACTTGCCATGATTTGGGGTTCCATATGTATCCACAACATGAATATGTTCCATCCGAAATTGTCAGACCTAGATATCTTCAACAGATGGGTTTGTCTGAAAAACGGGGACACCCCAAAAGAGCAACTTGAAGGTGAAACATGATCATGAACCATTGGCTTGCGGGATTGCTTATTTTCAAACAAATCCCGGATGGTGACTTTAAGGTGTGAAGACATCGATGATTGCGCCCTGCTCCTCTATGGGTGCCTCGGAAGTCAAGCGTTTCGGTCACGATCCGGTCTGACCAAACCTTAGCACCCCGCAAAGTATGACTGTGGCTGCCTTTCTACTTTACAAAAAACACCCTTGGATGACTTTATTCTCAACAGGGCCAATTTTGATCGATTTTGCGGGTCCAATTGGCACTTGGAGCCATAGCCGCCATGGACGCTATGACAGCCCCATCAGGTGTGGCCCAGCAGGACTTTGCAAGGACCTTCCGCAACGCCGCGCGGCTTAATAGTCGGGCGGGACGCAATGGGGGGGGTTATGGTTATCCTATGCTGCAAGATGAAGCATTTCTATCTGCCCCCAGAAAGTGAATCGATCTCAGGTTGGCTGGCTGACACTCCCCAAATGTGTACTGTACTCTGCAATTCAGAAGAGCATAGAAGAGCTCTTGAATTTTGAAGCTGGTTTTGGCATTTGAATGCATTTGATATGACCAAGTTGCTGTTCCCAGACCCCTTTCGCTCCAAGGTGCTGAATGCATTTGTGAGCGCTCAGCACTGCGGGACATTGCCACCAACGGAGAGGCGGGGGTGCAGCTGCGGTTCTTGATGGGTCCAACAGGTCATAACGGTGAGATTAAACCCAGATCAGTTGGGATGTAACCCGGCCATAACTATGGTCTTTGGTGAAGTCGGGAAGGGTCGGGGGTGCGGTTCTGGTCTGCTGCCAGTGTTTTGGTGCTTTTTGGTGCTATGAAGACAAGGATATAGTTCACGTTAAGCAGCTTGCTCTGCGGTTGCTGCGACACTCTGCTCAAGCCTCCTGGAAAAAGTCTCTCGCCGTTGGTGATTTGCACTCCCTGTTGCACTCATGGCACCAATGAAGGCAATGAAGGCGATGAAGGCCATGAAGGCAATGAAAGCAATGAAGGCGATGAAGGCGATGAAGGCGATGAAAGCAATGAAGTCGATGAAGAAGGCCGTTGAGGAGGAGGAGGCACCTATGAAGGCCATGAAAGCGATGAAAGCAATGAAGGCCATGAAGGCGATGAAGGCCATGAAGTGATTTGATCAGACCACAGCGCTGGTATTCTTGGGCATTTCAACTTGCCCTTGTGACATTGCGATGCAGCAAAGGAGGGATTTGTGGAGGTCCTTAGGGCCGAACACAATTTGTATAGTCTTTTGCATGCAGTGATTGTCTTATGACGTGCCAGCAAAATAGTGAAGAATCACAGTTGCAGACAGCTTGGCTAGGGCAGGTTTGCGGGCGGACATGGACACTCATGGACACCAAATCTGGAACCTCCCAATCTTTGCTGAAACTTCGGAAAGGAGGAGAACTTCTCGGAAGTCCCAGAATCGGCCACCATTTGTAGCCCATTTCAAGTGTTTTCCCATATTTTTACTTTTTCCAATCCATATCCATCATATTTGGGATGACGATCTGATCCCCAATGGGTGATTTACCACCAAGCCGTAGCCAGACTGCCCACGCAGGTGGTGTGCCACTTTAACAAGTCCTCAGATTGCGGCGGCCGCAACTGCGGCTCCCATGGCGTTTGTGTGCACTTGTCTGGAGCTAAGGAAGATGGATGGCAAGAGGGCAGATCTAAGCTGCCAGGGTATTGCAGTCTATGACCCGATTTATCACTGGGGCCCATTTGGGAGTTGAGGAACGTCCCTTGAAGACCCCCAGCTTCACTACTGCGACTACTGCCTCAGGAAGGAGTACCAGAACACCTTCGACACTGGCAACAGCTCCTTTCGATGCAGTCCCAAACCCAGAACCAATTTGAAGCTGGAAGGAATGCATGGGACATGATGGGCTTTGAGATGAAACCAGTCGGATTGCATCTCAATGATTTGTCTCTCTGCATTGAGACTTGTTTGATGGTAATTATGGTAATTAGGCATGGTGTTGAATTCATCTTTGGGCTCAGTGATTTGGTCAGTTCCTTCCCCACCTCTGTGCAACCCATCCCACCGGCAATGAGATGACGTTTGGGCGGCTGCGGCCGCCACTCTCATGGTTGCCATGGCTGCTGCCATGGCTTCCAAGAATTGTGGCAGAACGACCGCACCAAAGACAGGTGGCTCTGGACACACAGCTGGGGTTCCATGAAAATCTGCTGCAGATGAGTGCTGAAAATGACACGGATGATGCCAAGAAGGAAGCTTTCAGCTATCCCAAGTTGAACGAAAAAATCAAGCAGTTGGAGAAGGAGAGTGGAGAGTATGCGGACCAAGTGAAAGGTCCCATGATGGACCAAGCTGACATTTGGTTGCAGAAGAAGTTGCGCTATGAGGATTCGGCCAATGTGTTGAGCAAGGGCATGGCTGTAGAACGCCAGTTGCTGCACAAGCTGCGGGTTGAAGTGAAGAACAACGGCACGAAAAAGTTGAAAGAAATGGAGGAAAATCTCAAGGATGTGGAGGAAGGGGCGAGCGCCAACAGCAGCAACCAAACAGATAGCAATGCCACCAAATGATGTGGTACACCGTGAAGCGTGCAGCGAAAATGAAAGCATTGAGACAATGGCGGGATTGATGTTGTATCATACAAAATACATCAAAATACATTCTCCTGAACTCCAGGCCCGGCACCGTGGCCCCAGGTTGCGAGCGTGGATACATGGATGACGGCGAGAGCTGTGTTGCTTCCGATTGCGGACCTTTGGAGGAAGCCGTGTCGGGTGAGTTTCAGTGGAGCTCTGGTTCTTTAACACTTGTTAGCGGTTGAACACACTTGGAACCAATGAGGTCACCTTTCCAAATTTGGCTCAGAAATGCATGTGCCTGACGTGAGACGCCTTTAAGTCTAGACTCGAAACGAAATTGCTTAGTACTGTACCTGCCACTTGTCAATCCAAGGGATCCAACATGTGGAAACACGTCGCATGAATCACTTTGACACCTTTGATACATTCATGTTCAAACACAACGTCACAACGTCGAAATTGGTTCAGTCGTCTCAGTCTCATCGTTTTGTTCAGGACCCCTTTGGCAGATGGAGCGGCAGCCATGCTTACCTTGGGGCCGGGGTCCAAAGCTCCAAAGGAAGTATGGGCAGTTGCAGGCACTTGTGTGCATTGATCAATGCAGCATATCTTGAGTCCAGATTCTTGATAGGTAAACGTCATCATAAAACGACAACAAATGATCACACAATACAGTACACCAAGGCAAAGTGTGTTTTGATATGTTTTGATCATTTGAGGTCGTACAGTCGCAGTTCAATCTTCTATTTGCCAGATTATTTTAACCAAGGCACAAAAACTATCAGGAATTGTAAATCGCTGGCTTAGCTTTGACTCATACAGCCGCTTGGGGTGCCTCTTGGAACCACTCCCGGCGGTGAATGCACTGTAGCTGTGGCTATAGAGGTGTGATGAGGTGTGTTTGTAGCCTGTGGCGGATGGGTTTTGCATGCACACTGATGCTTTGCTGTTCCCTTTAAAACACTGATGCTTTTGCTTGAACATGAATGAAGAAGAGCAAAGAGCAATAAAGATCAAAATTGCCACATTGACTTTTCACCGGCCGTCTTGTGACTACCGGCTAGCCTGCGATGCAAGGAATACACCCTGGAATGTGCTGAAGGAGCCTTTGTGTGCGGTCTCTCAGATGGTGATTTGTTTTAGAGCGGGATCCATGAGTGGGATCCAATCAGCCAGGTGGGGCGGCACGGAGCAAGCCATGACCATCAGCTGTGAGGGAAACCCAGATTTGTTGCCCGGTTCACATCGTTGAAGTTTCAACAATTGGAGGTCTCTTAAGCCATGGGAGGAGACCCCATCCAAGTTTGTCTAGTCATTCTGAATGGGGGATTTAGTGGGAAAACCAGATTGGAATTCTTGGGCAACCAATTTTAAGAACCCCCCAATTTTTCGATAACTCTCATATCTGGCACCAAAAATGAGCCGTGGCTACGGCTCGGAATTATCCCAACAACCCGATGGGAAAAGTTTTGAGTACTTATAAGTATTTTAGTTACTGTAAATGAGAGGCCACACATCGCCATTCCTGGTACAATCTAATTTTCACTCGACATTTTCAGTTGTCTCGTTTGAGTTTGGATCGACGATCCCATTTAGGTGGAAATTCGCTCACCTGATGTTTGCCCTGAGGTCCATCCTATGGTAGGTGGCACACCGTGCCACGATGTCTAAGTCCGCTAGAGGAGAGCTGGTTGGAATGGGGTTGAAGTTGATGGTAAAATCGTGGGGCATCAATTTGGTACTCGTATCAATCACAAAACCAGGAATGTTAGCAACAACAAATCCGGATATAAGGATATAAAATGATGTAAAACTATACAACCCACAACTATTGTTAGATAGTTAGATAGTTAGATGCTTAAAAGATGTTTAAAATTAAAGGTGTCCTACCAGATGGTTTAGTGGGCATTGTAGACTACAAATCCATAATCTGGGAAGCCCTTTATTTCCACCAACCAGTGGTGATTCTCCATCCAGCTCCAGCCGAATTTTCGCTTATTGCGAGGAGAGGAGAAAGGCGGAAAAGGAGAGGATGAAAATCTTCTTCCACGTGCGGCCCTCGGCCTTGGTGGAATGGATCCTGACGGCTTTTTGGCACAATTCATCACAATTCATGATACGTTGCGGCTCAATATGTTTCGTTGATACGTGAAAATATGAAAAAGACGTTGGGAAAACCCAATCATAGAATACAATAAACATCAATCAACCATCCCCCATTGGGGCTCATGGGTTTGTCCCATTGGGGCTCATGGGTTTGTCCCATAGGAGATCACTTTGGATGTTTCAGGTGGCCGGTGCTGCGGCGTGCATCGTTATGGCAGGGGCATCTCAGGGTGATTTCATCCCAAAGGCGTCCACGAAAGTTGGTGACCCCCGACTCAATGGTAGTTGTAATGTGGTAAACCATGGTAAAGCATGGTAAACCCAGCAACCAACCATACTCCACTGAATCTATTGACCAAATTTTAGCACTTGGAGGGTAAAAGCTGACCAACAAAAGGGAATTCGTTATAGTTATATGTGTTACCACATTATAGACTTCACACATATGGCTGAGTTTGACATATACACGCAGAAGCCCCATTGAATAAGAATGCAAAGTGCATGCCTTACTCCTTCAGATGTGTTTGAGCTGTTTGTCATTGAGCTATTTTTGGTGTATATATATATATACAGTAATATACAAATATACACAGTAATATATATATATACAGTAATATATATATATATATGGATACATATATCTGTACATATATATATATATATGTACTTGTATATATATATATATGAACATATGTAATTCTTGGCCGTGGGTTAACTGAGCAAAAGTTCAGAAAAAAAACAATCAGGCACCCATCATTGGACCCAGAGAGTTTATAGCAACCACCAAAGATATAACAAGGTATAGTGACAATCATATAGTTGTTTACAGCAACTACCAGTAGTTACGTATATTACCATCTGGTAAATTAACATAGACCCTGGCAGATAGGAATTGGAAGACTAGTTTCCTCTAAAAATAGGCATTCTCAGGGTCGAACTGTTAATATACCAGAGGGTAAATCGATTATGATTAAACTGAGTGAAAATCAATACCGATCCCATCTTCTCATTTCAATGGTACTTATGTTAATAACCATCAAAACATGTTGACATCCGAAAAAGTGACGACTCCTCCAGGCGGCACTGGCTGCAGGGCTCACCATGGGTTTGGTGTCCTTGGAGTAACTCGGTAGCGCAGCTACCGGGGTCAGTTCCGTGGTGCATGGATGAGTCGCATCGTTTGACCAAAAACTGGTGGGGTGAAACCCGGGTTTCACCATGAGAAATGGTGATTTTTCATGGGGTTTAAACATGACAACCAGTTTTTTTTTTTTAATTTCACCATGAACAATAGTGATTTGGTTACGGATATGAATGGGGATACAGTACAACTAACCAACTCTTGAACAGATCCCCTTCCCCTGAATGTTAAACAATTGCTAGAAACCATGGTGGATGTAGGGGATGAAATCGCAGATTTGGCACCATAGATGGGATGCATAATATTGGGGGATGGGATCAATACTTCAACCCATTCATGATGGGGATATACAATATGGAATCCAATACATTCTGATAGTTGGGTCTGTCTGAAAATGGAGGATGGCTCCCCAGTTTAGCGATTTTCATGGGCATAATTACAGTTTCTCAACCATGAGATTTTTGGTGTACCATATTTCCAGACAAAACCATACGATGTTTTCTTATGTTTTCTTTCTTTTCCACCGGGGAGAAATGCACAGGAAATCCATAGATCCGTTTATCAGCAAAAGAATCACATTTGTCCAAACTTTTAAATTTCAACCATTCCAAAACTGTGAGTTTTGCACGTGCATCTCTGAAAAGGGAAGGTGCCGACCTCTCCTGGCCGCTCCCCAATCCAGGCCCGTGGAGTTGGAGATCATTGAGGCCGGGTCAATATGTTGGGAGGGAATCTAAGCTGAACCATGAAAGAATATGGACAAATCATGAAAACCGACCTTGGTTTTTGCATTGCCCTCCGGTCATCAAACGTGGCAGGCTGGAAAATCCCCAACCATGGTTTGATGATTTTCCCAGCTATAAAGCTCCATTGAGTGGGGATTTTCCAGCCACGTTTGATTACCGAAAGGTATCTTACAGCATTGATGCACATCACTGAAGCCGGAGGCAGCTCGTTTGGACTACTGCACTTCAGCCAAGGTTGGCATTGGCCGTGGTGAGCTGTAAGCATTTCTGGCCACAGTACTTTCATCATTTTTCATTTGAATATATTGGACCTCCCAAAACGGATGGTCAAAGCCTAAGCCTCTAAGCCGCAAAAAATGATGAACACCGTTTGTGCGTACTTGTACCATCCATACCCATTTCTGCTTCGTACGCTTTATGCCAGTGGGCCACTGGCAACCCAATGGCTTTCCGTCAGGAAAAGGAGCGCCTGCAACGCCAGAAAGACGCCGCCAAGAAGATCCTACCCCTGCTGAAGGACGCCACCGGCACAGGTTGATGGGTTAATCCTTTGGGGGTTACACTAACTGGTTCATTTTGGATGATGAGCTAGCCCATGATAGGAAACATTTGCGAAGCAACAACCCATAATGGGACATATTGGGACATATTTACCATCCAACAACCCACAGTAGTCGGAATATTCACTAACTCATCAACATAATTTGTAACACATCAAAACTGACAAGCCATTGACTAACCAAGCAATATTTTCTTGTTGGAAGACGCCATGGCTGCCGCCACCTCCAGGATCATCACTTGCTCTTGGTGACGCTGCTGTTGCTGAATGCCATGGCGAATGAGGTGAGCTGGCTGGCCATATGGGGGTTCTTCAGTCAGGAAAACAATGGGTTTCAATAGCAACATTTTGTTTAAGTTTGGATGATTTGTGGTTCCCCCCTTTTTAGGAAACCTCCGTATATATATATATATAAATATATATATATATGTATACACATAGTCACATAGTATTATATATGATATATGATGCTATGACTATGACCCATTGATGTTTCACCTACTTTCACCGAATTTTTCTCTGGATTTCAACCTCCAAAAGCCTAGGCGCTTCCCATCTTCCTGGACGATTTGTTGTCCCCGCTCCTGGCTGTGCTGCTGTCCGTGGGGAGTCCAGGACGTCTGGATGAAGGGACCGTCTTGGACGGAATATGCCGATATTTACTGCGGAAAACCATGGTTAGATGGATGATTTATGGGGAAACATCTCGATATCTACTTGGTTATTGGATATGGTTTTGATTTATATTTTCTCCGAGATTTTCGCTTGAACCAAGACATGATGGCATCAAACATGGGGATGTCATTCAGATTCCATCCGAACATGATGATGGTCGTAGGAATCCCAGGGAATCCAGAAGGGTATGGGCCATGCGAAATGGGGGAGGCTTACCCACAGAAAAGGAGGGATATCATTCAGTAGTTGTCCAATGGGGTACCGATTGGTCAGGGGGATTACAATTCGCAGGCTGGGATCATCGAGCGCCAACCATATTCACCCTGAATCCACCGGTTCATCATCATTATCCCTATAGAGTAGCCATAGTTGGGAGTATACCCCATTATACCCCATTTTCAGACACAGCCCATATTTCTTGGATAGACTCTGAAGTTGAATTGTTGGTTTGACTGCCTTGCCTGTGAGGATTGAGGTAGGTCAAGTTCAAGTTGCAATGAACAAGTTTGGAATTCTTGGTTTTTAACGGATGCTCATATATCTGTGTGTGGGAACACCTGGCTTAAAGGATTCGCTCATTCCCAATCGGATAAAGGTTGCAGAACATCCTAAGAAAATCATCCCTTCCCTGTGCAATGGGTTTATGTACTTTTTTCCTTCAACCAATCCATTAAACCAGCTTTTATCCCAATATCCATCCCAAGTCTCATTTCGTCCCGGATATCTGGTTGATTAAATCAGAATTGTGATATTCTAAATGGTTGAGCCATGTTGATCCCTATATATATATATATATCACATTCCCATGTAAATATCCCATATTTTTCCATGATTTCGTTGGTTTATACCGCCCTTTCACCAAGACATGGCGCAATCGACTCGTGCTGCCAAGGTGACCTTTGTGTTGGTCTGTGGGGAGATCTTACCTTCAGCAGCTTGGTACCACCATGAGACACGGATGGAGGTTTCCTAAGTCATGGGGGTACCCCGGGTAGCTGGATGGCTTCTAAACGGAAACTCCGATGAGCATTGATGATTTTGGGGTACCCCTATTTCAGGAAACCTCCATTTGAACCATTGAAACATACGCTGGATGTTTGGTGAATACAAGGAGTTATACTAGCTGATTTATTGGGGATGATGACGACCCATAGTAGAGAAACCTATCAAGCAACTAGTATAATGAGATGGGATAGGGGTACGGTATGTGAAATAGCTCATTTGGATAAAGTTTATCATAATCCATGAGGGGAATCCCTATCAACCAAGCAGTATAAAAGGGATATGACCAACCAACATTGGCGATTTAGCCAGGTAGACTATAATAGGGATATGTGTATATATAGGCTTGTCCCTGCTCTTGGAACTACATACAACAAAGTGGGATGTTAACGTTCCTTGAACTTGCTGAAGCAGTTGATGCACACGCGGGGTNATAGGCTTGTCCCTGCTCTTGGAACTACATACAACAAAGTGGGATGTTAACGTTCCTTGAACTTGCTGAAGCAGTTGATGCACACGCGGGGTGGGGGGGGGGGGGGGGGGGGGGGATGTTAACGTTCCTTGAACTTGCTGAAGCAGTTGATGCTACGCACACGCGGGGTGGGGCGGGGTGGGGTGGGGTGGGATGTTAACGTTCCTTGAACTTGCAGAAGCAGAAGAAGATGATGATGATGATGATGATGATGATGATGATGTAGGATGATAAGAAAAATCCGCGACAGAATTTCGTCACGGAACTAACAGTTTAAACTTTTAAACCAAGCTAATTCGAGTTTGCGCAGCTCCAGAAGCAGGGACAAGGCTATATATACATACAGTATACAGTATTCAGTATATATATATATATTATATATATATATATACATAAATATATATATATATATATAGGGTCAAGGCTTGGGGTTCCCCGGAGCTTGGATGAACCCCTGGTCTTGACATGTAAATTATAGGTGTAGCATACAGGTATACAGAAGGGTGGGGGGAGGGTGGGGGGGGNGGTGGGGGGGGTGTAATAACGTCATGTTTGTTGAGTAAGAGCAGAAGATGCTGCAGTGGTAATCTTCGATGTTGTATACAGAAGGGTGGGGGGGGTTGGGGGGCGTGGGGTGTGATAACGTCATGTTTGTTGAGTAAGAGAAGAAGATGCTGCAGTGGTAATCTTCGTTGTTGTATACAGAAGGGTGGGGGGGGGTGGGGGGGTGGGGTGTAGTAACGTCATGTTTGTTGAGTAAGAGAAGAAGATGCTGCAGTGGTAATCTTTGTTGTGGTATACAGAAGGGTGGGGGGGGTGTAATAACGTCATGTTGTTACGTCGAAGATGTTGGTACGTTGAAGATGTTGCTACGTTGAAGATGTTGGTACGTTGAAGATGTTGCTACGTTGAAGATGTTGTTAGGTTGAAGATTTTTTCGTTGAAGATGTTGTTGGGTTGAAGATGTTGCTACGTTGAAGATGTTGCTAAGTTGAAGATGTTGTTACATTGGAGATGCTGGTACGTTGAAGATGTTGTTACGTTGAAGATGCTGGTACGTTGAAGATGTTGTTAGGTTGAAGATTTTGGTACGTTGTCAAAAAAACATTTTAGAAACATATGTTGTTGGAAAAAAACATGAAATGAACATTTTAGATTTTTCAATAGTTGGTTGGTAAATTAGTTACCCATGTAATTCGCTGTTCAATAGTTTGGCGAAGGTTGGTAAATGTCCTAATTCTTCACATGACACAATTACTGGCAGATAGACCCTGCAGATGTGATGTTCAAAATCCCGGAAACCGAGATTTACCAAACACTCAAACATGGGGGATTCAACCATCAGTCATAGTTAAGCATTGCAACACATAGGGATCATATATCACTGTAAAGAAATGATAAGCCATGCATTGAAGGATTTACCCATGAAGAATAGAGACATAGCCAATGAATGCTACTGAAGACTGGCGAACTGGGTTTGTCCAAACCCTAACTCCATTGGATTTTCTGTCAAAACGTGATCTTGTTCCAAAGCAGGTGGAGGGTCTGACAAAGAGATTTGGTTTAAGGCAGGTTTGAGGTTTGTTTCAACATTTTGTTGCGATATGTTGCAAAAGCCGCGACGCTTCAAATAATGTGGCAGACTCAATCACAATTATACACCATCCCCAATGGCTTACAACATCTTGCAATAAATGGGTGCTCAAAACCATCCCCAAATGATAATTATTTATGGCGGTTTACCAGGCAGTCTTTACGGGCCCTTGGCAGCTGACCGTCTCATCATGGCTGGGGTCTCAGTGGCTGAAATTCCCTCTCTGCTAAATGTAGCTGAGATGTTGGACCCAAAGGCAGCAGCGAAAATAAAAAAGAAACAAACTCCATGAGTAGCCGTCACGTCCCCTTTTTGGAGAGCGGTTGTGTGCGCCTGGCACTTGGTCCTTGCGGACTGCGGAGACTGCGAGGTTTGTGCCAGTGGTGCGCTTCTTGCTGTTCTCTTTGTACTGCGTTGCCAAACCCATCGCAAGGATCCTGGACAAGGTGAGTATGGCCATGTTACCCTATGTAGATTGCGATTTCTCCCCTGTCAGTATTGTAGTTGCTCGTAGGCAAAATTCAAGGCCTAGAGCTCCCAAAAGTTTTTTTCCGAAAGCCAGCCGAAGGCATGGGCAGAGTATAGGTATAAGGCGAAGCTAATCTCGGGTGTGTGGGGGGGGGGGGCGTCCGATTTGGGCAGATTTGGGAAGGTTGAGTCCAGAATTGGGTGGGGGAAAGGGAAAAAAGGGTGTGTGTCCATTTGTCATTTTTTTTGAAGCCTGAAAGACAAGAATTGAGGCAAACCTGACCCCCAGTTTTTTTTTTTTAATGGGGGGTCAGGACGGTGTGTCTTCACGTTTTTGTTAAATCGGGCGTGTGATGCTGTCCTTCTGAAGCCTTCTTCTTCTTCTTCTTGTTGTTGTTGTTCTTCTTCTTCTTCTTCTTCTTATGTCTTTTCTTGTTGTTGTTTTTGCTGTTGTTCTTCTTGTTTGTTTTTTCTTCTTCTTTCTGTTCCGCAGACAAATAGGGCGTGTGATGCTGTCCTTGTCCTTGTTGTTGTTGTTGTTGTTGTTCTTCTTCTTCTTCTTCCTCTTCTTGTTGTTGTTTTCGCTGTTGTTCTTCTTGTTTGTTTTTTCTTCTTCTTCCTGTTCCGCAGACATTTCCAGAGATCAGTGGTTGTAGCTTTCCTAAAGGACGCTTACTGCAATCGATTTGCATCGCACGCCACTTCCAAACGAGCTTGACGTTTCAAACTGCAAACAAAGAATGATCAGTGACTCTGAAGCCTTGCAGCATCCCAATATCAGCTGCACCCAAAGAAGATGTTGGGCCAACGGCCTTGAAGCACATAATTGATTGCCATTCTGGTTTCTGTTCACGGCAATCTTTTGGTTCGTGTTGCTTTTTAAAAGCACGCTACTTGACCAACATCTTCTAACCTACCTTGCAAGTATAGAAATGCGAAGCGCCACGCACCGCCCTGTGGGCAATGTATCTTGTGGCCTACAAAGCCCTAGATGTGTACTGTTTTCTCAGACAGGATGACTTTTCTGACGTATCGAACTCCTTCGAGACAAATCTTTGCAGAAGCAACCATCCCAATATCACCTCCAGTTATCTGATGGTACTAGATCGGACTGAGTTATCCTCTTACAAGGAGGGTCTGCAAGTGTCCTCGTTCGTGGCTTCCAGCTGTTCAGTCCTGCTTCTAGCAATGGAACAACACCCAGCCACAAAATGCCACAAATGCGGGCGACCGTCCGTTTTACCGAGTCAGAAGCTGCTCTGGACCCACATTGAGATTCGGGCATGTTTGAGATAACCTTGATCACTTTTCCTAGATTTCCTTCCTTGCGCCTCAAGTTCATGAAGCTGCAAAGCCCCACCAAACGTGCGCGAGCAATGTAATTCCACGTTTTGCGACTCCCTAGACCTAGCTCGGAACGAAGTTCTTCCAGAGATTCTTTGTGCAAGCTAACTTGCCAATGTACGGTCCGGTTCAATGCTGCTTCTGCCCATGGCAAAGCCATTCAATTTCACCGGGCCGCGACCTCTTCGGCCAGAGCTTAGAACAGTTTGCGCGCCCTAGCGGCCGGGAGACTGGCTTTCGTTCCCCACGTTCCGAGGTACTCTTAAACCACTCCATTTGAGAGAACCTAAGTTTGACCCACTGGCAAATTTCTTGGTGGGAAATCTCGACCCTTCAGAGGACGACCATCTACCAAACGACCTGCCCAGATAGATATTTTTTTCCCACGATGTTGCGATCTTTGCATTATAGCTTCCAGGCTTCCAACTCTCTTGTTTATCTTACCCGTAAGTCGCTTAAACCCACCATTTTTCAATTTTTGGATTGTTGTATCCTCTACTTTGTTGCTTAAATCCACCATCTGTCACCATCTCGATACCTATAAATCCCTATTGTTGATGGGCCCCTCAGATTAACAAAAATTAGATAGTTCAGCAACTAACCAGATCCCCAAAATCATTTTATCCTTCCCTTTTTACGCTAAAAATTCTCTTAGAATTCCACAGATGTCCAGGCCCCTACCGCCAGGCCTTAAAGAAGGACCGCAGCGAGCGCTTTAGCCGACCCGAAGTGCGCGCGGTGCTGCGTCCGGCGCCTGGTTGGTCGAGGGTTTAGCCCTCAGTTTAGTGAGATATCCAATGTATCAATGAAGCAATCCATATTTTTTGGCTGGGGAATAATACCCACTTTTCAATGCAATCCATATATTTTTGGGTGCTAATCCCAATTTTCTGGCTGGGTGTGCTGAAGATTTGTTGGTATCACCGCTCAACCAAAGAGTGAAACATGTCGTGAAGCATCATGAAATACATTGGACGTACATGGAAGTACATATCATTAAATTTGATACAGACGCATGAAAGACAAACAGAATGTGGAAGAAATCCTGCACCAATTTGGTTTGAAACCCTTTAAATAATGGGATAGGCCATGTAACTGGAGGATTTCTTCCATCCACTGTATCATTGGAAGCTGCTCCAAGGCCTGCACAGTTCAAGTGGATACCTGGCAGCCTCGAACGGCACCTGCCCCGGTGAACCCTGGGCGACCTCACCATAGCTGCCATGGCTGATGGAAATGGTTTGTAGAGAGGGAATCCTCCCATTGCGGTAAACCCAACGCCATAAACCTACCATTTTGGGATGGTTTATAACCCCACCGATAAAGATGGTGATTTTGGGGATGGTTCGTTATTTAAATGTTGGGTTTCCCCCATTAATTCATGTTACTTCCAGTCTAGGAATGTAACTCGTAAAACTTGCAGAGTAAAGAGTTTTTGACCCAAACCCACACTAATTGCAATTGAAAAGCTACACGTAGGCCCAAGTCAGGCCATGCTGCAAGCGTATCAGTGTTTCTCGAAATCAAATGATCCGTGATCATAAGAAGTGGTTTTTCAAAGAGTCAAAATGATCATGTACAATCGTGATGTGTGCACAGATACAAAAGCAACATGCCAACAAGATCTGGGGGGAAACCATTTGTGTGAGACCTTCGTGTTTGGAACCTTCGACTGCGGTTTCATGGAGTTTTTGTGTTGCAAGGCCCGTCGACAGATGGAGGCCGGGTTTCGGTTGGAACATGGCAATCCATGTGACATGTACAGCCCCGACTGCAATGAGTTGGCTGGAATGTTTCAGGCTTCAGCCCCATTCGAAGTGCTGCGGATCCTCTGTTCCCGGAAGAGGCCAGGTGGTGAATGGGAAGAATTTGGAATGGCATGAAATTCCCAGAAACCTGAAAGGCCCTTGCCCAAAGTTCATATTCTGATTTTCACCCCCAAAAACTGACAATCTGTCTCAGGAAATCGTTTTCACTTGGGATATGACTTGAATCTGGCAATCCAAAACTAGTGCCGAACCAAACCACGAAGAATCACCGCAGTGATTCCCGATCTCATCGGTAGGAGGTCCCAAGGCCACCCCATTGGCGTTCAGGCTCCGCCGCATCATGATCCGGTGTTGGATGACGAAGAGGCTGGCTGTTGAATTCTGTTGAATCATCATTGGGGCTGATGGGAGTGGAAGCGATGCGAATTCCTCATCATTTATCATGGACTGAAACCCCGGACACGGGATGATGCTGGTGAACATGGGGATTTTCCACTGTTCCAGTCAGATGGCAGAAGGGTTCAGGGACATGGTGGGGGAAGCAAAGGCAATTTTCCTTTAAAAATTGATATTCATTGGGTATTGATAAGTATTTCAGAATTTTGGAAACAGGTTTATTTGTCAATATGTGTCACACATCACATGCATCAATGCGGGTGGTGGAGTTGGGATGAAGTTTTACCATGTCTACTGGTTGCATCGTAATCTTTAGTGATTAGTGAAACATGTACTCTATCCGGCAATTGATTGTTTTCATCCACATCCTTCTTCGCATCTTCATTGGTCAACATCCATTCAATTCACGGCCATATTTTATACGTTACTCCAGCTGAAACAACCATGGCTGGGTGGAAATCCACCATTTCCAGAAGGACATCAAATAGGAGGTCAGTCATTGAATGATTTTCCATTACCTTCTGCTTGTTTGAGGGTAACACGAGTATGCACAACACCTGGATACCGCCAAATTGGAAAGGTTTATCCTGAAAATGACAGGTTCATTTGTCGTTAACAGGGCCAAACAAAGTTGGTGCTTCATCCACTTTTGTTCCACCGGCGGAAGTCTATTTTTGATGCTTGACCCTTTTTCTCCGACCAATATCTTCTTATGGTATATTCATGTATATTCTGGTATCTGATTACATATACACATGTACATATACATATATAATACATATATATATATGTATATATATACCATCTCCTATTTTGCTCCTTTTTTACATCTCATCTCATGTTTTTTTGGGTTGTCTGGATCTCTCAGGTGGACCTTTGTATGGCGATGTTGAACCTGGGAGACACCCCGGTGCCCTGACGATGAACATAGGGGAGGACGAAGAAAAACATGGGGTGAGATTTTTTAGTTTAGTTTAGTTTTGTTGGTTTTAGATGGTATTTTCCAGAAATATGGATGAAGGAACTTACCTTTTTCTGGACACCCCCATGAATCTACTACTGGACCATGCTTTCCTGTGTCTGTTTTCCCTTGGGCCAATCGAATGACTCTGGAAAAGGATGCCAGCAGGAATCTTGACTTTAGCATTCTGTCCGATTTTTGGTGCAGAACCCTGAAATCTCCGCAACTTTATGCCCTTACTGACATTTGGTGTTGACATTTCCACAACTTTGTCACTTTTTGTGACCCTGATTGTTTGTGGTGGTGGTGGTGTTGAGCTCAGGTCCCAGATCGATTCAGCTTCCTTTCAATAAACAGTATCTGTTTTTTCGTTGTCATGTTCAACGAAGGGGGTCATGTCTAAGGTGGCAGATAGCCTCGGCTTCTACACCTTGAAGCAGTGTGCCAGGCCCCGTGCCCAGATGTGCCCGTTATGTGCCCAGCGGACCGCCCCAGTATGGCAGGAAGGTGCTGCCTGTGGAGTACTACCAATTGGCCATTTGTGTGGCAGCAGAGGCGGTCTCGGCCAACAAGGTGCCGCATCGCCACAGAAATCACAACAAGAATCCCCCTATCAGATGATCCGCAAAGACAAAATGGGTAAGAACAGGTGGAAACTAGATACTGTAAGAAATATTGAGAAATGATAAAAAAACTCTTGGGTATGACGATCATCTATGACATCCTGGGAACAAACTCCAGAAGAGTTTTCCAACCACAGGACCATATGGTTAAAACCTAGGATGTACCCCATTCTATTGCCGCTGGTGAAATCCACTATTACTCACCATTTTTGCTATTTAACCCCCAAGCCTAAATCCCCACTTTTCTTGGGAATCTGCTCTAATGCTCCCAGACTTAGCACCCAAAATCACTAGGGAGACCAACCAATCATTTGGTGCAGCTCCAGCACAGGACCTAGTGGCCGTCTTCCCAAGCTTGGAGGATGTGCAGTGGCCCATTGAGGTGGCCTGTGAGGAAATCACAGGCGCGCAGATCGTTGGATTGTTGGCGAGGTAACATGAATTGTTGTGGATATAGATGTAATTATATTGGAATTTTATGGATTTTGGGTGTAACAACAACATTTTAATTGTTGAATATACATTCTGACACATTTGAGCAAATCAAACATTTTATGGGAATATGAGGGGACCATTTCGCCAACTTTCACCAACCATGTAGAAGCATTATATTTGGGTTAGTCTGAAGATGGGGGGATTTAACGCAACAAATCTGGGGGAGATTTCATGAAGATATGGTGGGATAGTTCGTGGGATATACATCACCAACAATACGCTAGTTGCGTCTGAAAATGAATGGGGTATGGGAATTGAATTGCCCATGACACATGGGAAACATGATGAGTAAGAATTGATTTTTGGGTACCCTATGTTCAAACCCAAATTGGCGGTTGATGATGATCGCCTCACCTGAAGAACGATCAACGTTGATATGACTCGAATGTCAAAATGTTGACCTGAACTCCTGCCGCACATGAGACATGTAAGATGTGTTGTGGTGTCGAAAAAGCTCATTCAGGGAAAGAACAATCTTCAAACAACCAAACTGAGTCAAGTCACCTCAAACTCAAGCCACTAGAATAGGTATAGAGAAACATCCCAATGACGTCTTGTTTGTTCTGCGCTGCAGAAAAGCAGGGTACCCAGATGAAATGACCCACTCCGGGGTTTCAAAGTGCTTGGGAGGTCAGTATGAACTGAGAAAACATCCAAACATATCCAAAATCACATGACATGCACAGGTTCAAAAACCCCAGCTGGATGATTTGTTGGGGGCTTATATTACCCTTTGTACATTAGGACTGTTCAAAATTCCCTTATGAGCATGAAGCGCATATCAACAAGAGTTGGTAATATCATTGCCATTGGTTATATCAGAACCAACTATCCATGACTTTCACATGTTTCCAACCATCAAAAAGGTTAGCTACCATTATCCCAATCCATGATCTACGGGAAAAGGGCCATTGAATAGGGGGAGTTTTCACCAATTTTTTATGGTCCAACCAGTGATCCCAGTCCAAAGTGCTTGGAATCCCAATCCGAAACAGGCATTGTTTTCCATTCCCAATCAATGACCGCCGGAAATGAAATCCAAGAATCAAATTCCAAATCCATACCCTCAGTCAAAAAACAGATTTCGATCAGAAAAATAGCCAGGGATCAGTAACCATGTTACTGATTAACGAAATTAGCCAGAAATCATTCCCCCAACAATCCATCATTACCCTCCAGTAATCAAACATGGCAGCTGAAAACGACCCATTTATGCATGATTTTCCCAGCTATAAACCTCCATGGCTAGTTCACGGATTTCCCAGCCATGTTGGATTACCAGAGAGTAAATCCCTCTAAATGTTCCATTCATATCCCCATTCATATCCCATTCGAATTATCGTTTGTCATGGTGAAACCCCCATGAAATGGTAGAAATCCCCATGAAATCCCCTGATTTCACCAAACCCGCCAGGTATCCTCAAGGTCTCGGACCTCCTGACGGCCGGGGCTACGCAGGTGGGTGCGTTGTGCCGAAGCCGGACGGTGCAACGCCTCGAGGCGCGCGGGGGGGAGATGTTTTGAGGATTTTGTTGGGGATTTCATGGGGAGAATCGTGGTTTCATGGATTTTTCACGGTGATTTGAGATGATTTGAGCATGAAACATGGGGATTTTGATGGAATTTAAGCATGAAACAGGTTTATTTTTCATGTTGACGGTGACAGGTGGTGATTGAGTGGGATTTAAGCATCATGGTGATTTTTCATGGGATATTCATGGGTTTGCAATGGTTTACAAGTAACCAATTGGGGACACTATCGGGGATGTTGGGGATAAAGCAGATGTATTTGGGACCGTACAAATGGAGGTGTGTAACATTGGGGGGACGGGATTGGTTTGTTGTGATCATCTACTTGGGATGATTGATCAAGTAATTATTTTGATGCAGGTTTGCAGGTCAGAGTCATTTCATGGATGTGGAGCTACTTTTTCTTTTAGTGTTCCAAGAAATGTCTGGATATTTCTGAAGTTCAGAAGCGAACAACAAGATCTGACAACTGTGCAACAGTCGAACAGGGCTTGGTCAACCCGTAGATGTCCCATGATGTCCCACTTCAGAGAAATGCAAACCAATATTGTGTCTACACTCGGGATGCCCTCAGACACTGGAGACAAAGCAATAGCGGCAACTACTCCGCAACTACTCCGCAGCCTCTCAAGTTTGCGCTCCTCGTTCAAGCTCTCAACACTTCGCACTTCCCAAAATGGCTCCCATGAAGGCCATGAAGGCAATGAAGGCGATGAAGGCAATGAAGGCCATGAAGGCGATGAAGGCAATGAAGGCAATGAAGTCGA
>BGPT01000615.1:136660-153038 GCA_003297045.1 Symbiodinium sp. clade C Y103 | reverse complement strand
AAAGTTTGAGCGGTTTGTGGTGCTCAAGTGACATCGCAGGGAGACGTTTGTGCAGGTCCGTAGGATCTGCTGGTCAAGCTGTATAGTCAAGGACTTGGAGTGCAAAGCCCTTGTGCGCTTGAAAAGAGTCGTAGCGCTTGCATCACTGGTGCTTGATGGGTTTGCAGTGTTTTGATTGTAATTCTTTTTACGTGTACTCGTTTTTATCCGTTTTTGAGGCACAGACACACACAAGAAACAACAACTGACTTCTGGAATGTAGTGGCAGCATGTGGCAGCTGTGTGACCGAGTCACTGTGAATTGACTATGGTTCTCTGCGTGGAAGCACTGGGGATGGTGCATGTTGAAGTCCACATCATACTTTTTTCACCTTTTTTCATTGCAAGCATGAGCTACGCAGCTACAAGCTACCATTGACGAAGTCATTGGGTCACGACAAAGATGTCCCATCTCAACCAAAGTCAGATGTCTTTTGTTTTCATGGCTCAAGCCTCTCCAAAACTCCTCGTTCAAGCTCTCAACACTTCGCAGTTCCCAAAATGGCTCCCATGAAGGCCATGAAGGCAATGAAGGCGATGAAGGCAATGAAGGCCATGAAGGCGATGAAGGCAATGAAGGCAATGAAGTCGANTTCCCAAAATGGCTCCCATGAAGGCCATGAAGGCAATGAAGGCGATGAAGGCAATGAAGGCCATGAAGGCGATGAAGGCAATGAAGGCAATGAAGTCGATGAAGAAGGCCGTTGAGGAGGAGGCACCTGCGATGAAGGCCATGAAGGCAATGAAAGCGATGAAGGCCATGAAAGCAATGAAGGCGATGAAGTGATTCGTTCACTGCGCTGGCAAAGTTTGAGCGGTTTGTGGTGCTCAAGTGACATCGCAGGGAGACGTTTGTGCAGGTCCGTAGGATCTGCTGGTCAAGCTGTATAGTCAAGGACTTGGANAAAGTTTGAGCGGTTTGTGGTGCTCAAGTGACATCGCAGGGAGACGTTTGTGCAGGTCCGTAGGATCTGCTGGTCAAGCTGTATAGTCAAGGACTTGGAATGCAAAGCACTTGTGCGCTTGAAAAGAGTCGTAGCGCTTGCATCACTGGTGCTGGAAGGGCTTATGCTGTTTTGCATGTTTTGCCACATCTTTGCATTTTTTGCATGTCTGTTTTTCCAGGAGGATGAAACCATCAGCGCAGCCGTGGCGAAAATCGGCATGGGCTTTGGCTTGGTTCAACGAGGCGCGTTTTACCACAGCAGAAACTGACAATCTAGGCCATTGTTCAGCGCAGGTTTTACACACACTGTGACGTAGTGGATCATATTGGCCAGGATCTTGAAGTTTTGCTAAGATTTCAAACCGTCAACCTGGAATTCTCCCAGACTGTAGAGCTGTCTGCTGATTTTCCATCTTGAGTTTTCTGACAAACGGGTATGACTCAAAATTAGCAAATCCCAACATGGATGGTTTAATTATGTTTGATATTAAAAAGTGGTGGAGTAGGGTCTGCCTCTATCAGTAACTAGACCTCCTTCTTTAACCGAAAACGATTGGTAATTACATACATCACAGGACCAAATTCATGGATCTTATATACATATGATATTACTGGTTCATTTGGTATTTGAAATTTCTTCCCAGTTGGCCGCAGGCTTCCCCAAACCACCTAGCAGGTGACGATTTCTTCGGCATCTTCGATTCGGAAGCTGCGCTCACCGGTGCTGTGATGGGCGAGGTGGGGGGTGAAGGGAGTGAAACTGCCAAAACAGCTGACTTTTTTGCTGAAAGAGAACCCTTCATAACATGAATCATAGGATTTGTGAATGGACTCTGTCCTATTGAGAGTTTTGTCCCCAAGGGATTGATCTCACAAGCAAGGCAGTTTTTTTCCCCCTTGAAGGGGTGAAAATCCTGCAATCGTATGATTTTCAATGATTTTCAAGGTCTTTTAGGCACCTAAAATTTGGGGAGAGAACTGCTACACCCGGGATTTCAATCAGGAAATAAGGAATATCCGCAGCATTGATCCAAGGTTTACCAAACCGGACTGCTTGCGTTTACCATTCCCAAAATGATCAAAAATGAAAGTTTCATTCGTGAGTGAGTCCAATGATGTCTAGTGAGTCTAGTGTTCTTGTTAGTTTTCCAGCTCGAAGTCGCCATATTTGGTTATGGGCCTGAAAACCAATGACATTAGATGGCTGCATCCGACTCAGTTCTGGTTGTTGGTTTCAAGCATTTTATGATTATCGAACCCTCCCAAAACTCGATGGCTCCAAATCGACTCACATCTTCAGCATAATTGATTGCATACCATCACTATATTATATTATATCTATACATTTAACGAACATGATATAACAATATCTTTAACAGCCCATATAATATACATACACACATCATTTATATATACATATTACACTATAAGATTTTTAAGGTGATGAATCCACATTCCCCACATTTTTTCACAGCTACCACCTATCACTGTTTTTCAGGACCTAAGCCCCAGAACCAAGAGCAGCCGCGTGGCGGGGATGGTGGTTTCAGCACGCTCCGACTCTCCATCCAGCAACAGCAGCCCTGGGAGGGAGCAGCTGGTGCCGGAGGCCGTGGGACTGCTGAAAATTTTAAGAGTTGCTTTTGAAAGATGTTTAATTTTTTTTTTTTCTGAGTTCCCACTTTTACACATGTTTCAAGGTGTTTTTTCCCTCCCTTTTGCGGGGGATCATTGTGGCTGTTCGGGAACCGTTGCTCGCCAGGCTGCACAGCAGATGGGCAAGACGCTGCACGAGATCGCCAAGCTGCTGACGGATTCACCACGGCTGGGCTTTAGTCGGTCATCACCGTTGCCCACCCGGGAGCAGGAAGAGAATGAGATGACCAGGCCCCGGGGGTCCCGGGTGCCACCTGAGGGTGCCACCTGGGGGTGCCATGGGGGTGGGGGGTGCCATAGGATGACCTGCACTGCTGAGGTTTCAGACAGACCCTCCAACTGACCGCAGCAGCACTCAGCGAATCAGAGGGTAGACGGGTAGCCGGTTGAGAAGTGCTATGCAATTCTTCTGTGTCTTCTCCGGCATTTTCATAGAAGGATCTATCGGAGGTTGCTGGCCACGATGATAGATGTTTTTTTCTTGCAGGCTTTTCCAACACCTCCTGCAGTACAACACAGGGCATGGTTAGTCTTTGAAAGCCAGAGCATGCTGAAAAATGAAAAATAAGGTCACAGGATTCAGTCAATCCTATAGACCTCCAGACCCAGGACAACGACCCTGCACGTAGCAACACCTCTGTGATCTTCCCATCTGGGTGACCCCAGGTGACCCCAGGTGACCTTGAGCCATCACCGAGGCTTTGGTTTTGAGGTGCCACACGAAGTTGGAGAAGTCTGGGGAGCTCAGATTTTGGATCAAGGTTGTGAACATCCTTCAAGTATCATTCCATTTCAGATCTCTGGGGGCTGTTCGATTTGCGTGATCACATCCCCAAAATCGGCGCACAGGTTTGTGCTGTTTACATCGCTCTTTCCAGGAAGCAGGTGTCCTTGTACCTCTGTTTCTGGGAAGGTTTGTGTGTTATCACGTTACCTGTGACTGTGAGCAAGTATCTGTGCAGTCAGAGTAATGCGTTTTGGTTTCTGGCAGGAAGGGTTGCAAAGCACGTGTTGCATGAACATGCCGCAAGTACGGCAGCAGTTTCTGTTCATCCCATGATTTCAGTCCATTTCAAAGAAAATTGCGAACAACATGAAACAACTACTCATTTTGCTTCAACTGTTCGCCAGTGTTGACCATTGTTGCAAGCAAGTGTTGCCAGCACGTCGAATAATATCTGTTTAGATCGCCCCAGAAAGGTGACCTTTGTAACATGGAGGACATATGAGGCCATACAATATCTAGAATTACTGAGCGAACCCAAAACCGAACCTTTTGTATTTTTTTTGTCAACTTTCTGGTTTTCTTCTGGTAAATCTGAAACTCATTTGGCACTATATGTAACCTTGCGAGATCGGCTTCAAGAAGCTCTGAGGCTGAGAGCAGTCAGGCTGCAGAGGTCCAGCAAATTGGGGGCACCTGGGACGGTTTCATACTTTTCCTTGAACAAATGGTGAAAAAAAAGGACAAAGGAAAATCGAGATTCCAAAGTGGATCACATAAGTTATAGATTCAGTTTCCTGAATTTAAGATTTTGAGCCATGCCCAGTTTACCTACAACAACTGCCAATTGAGCAAACATAGCTGGGATGAGAAGCCAATAGGTTTTGAGTTCACAGGTGGGGCCACCAGCGACAACTGTAGCTACTGGGACAGGTCCTTCGACGGTTCCATCCAACTAGCCACGAATGACGAACACATATTGACATATTTGACATGGTCCGTTGATGCTATGATTGTTTCAATATGTTTTCTATCCTATTCTATCCAGATTCTTGAACTATATCGCCACATATTTGAATATGTGATCCCTTAGCTCGGGTGCTTCCCTTGAAGCCCTGGGACTGCAGGTTCCCGCGGAAGCAGCGCCGGATCCGCAGGCAGGGATCATGTGTTTTTTTTTATTAATGATCGAGTCCGACTGAAATTTGTGATAGAATGAGGATATTACAATATATGGTCCATATATATATATATATATATAAATACACATATATATATATATATTATACACATATATATATATATATATATTGCAATCTGGGGGTTTCCATGGGGGATCCCCGAACTGGATGATTCAGGGGTACCATTTTAGGACACCCCCCATGGAAGCCCCAGGCGCATCGCCTGGAGCCCGACTTGGAGGAGATCTCCTTAGGTGCCGACCGTTTCGCGTTTTCCGAGTTTTTGGCGCCCAAAATTAGCCAAGTTTTTTATTTTCAGAGGGAAGAACAGCTGAGGATTGTTTGATGATGTTTGATGACTGAAGTCTTTTTGAAACACCCATCCCTTTTAAACAAAGATCAGAAGCATAAACTGATTCTGGGTCTGAACGTTTGACATCGTTTGACATCGACCCATGTGGATCATTGGATCCTGTGGGAGTCATGGTTTTCTCCAGGTTCCGGAGTCGTGGAGGATCCCAGCCGTCTCTTGGTTTTTGATGATCCAGAGACTCCTTAGTGATTCACAAAATGTTCCAGACATTGCTGTTTGGTTTCTATTGTTTTTTTAACTCATGTTGTTGGTCAACCACCAAGAATCACTACTTTCTGTTCATTTGAAGAAATCACTCTCCCATTTCTGGTTGATTCTGCAGCAGCCTTGCAAATTTTGAGTGTATCCCCTCTTGATTCACCCACAAGAAGGGCTTGCGACCTGCGCCAGCCCCTCCTTGTGACATCCCAGGCGCGTGAAGCCCAGGGGAAGGTTTGGGATCGAAAGTCATGGAGATGTCCCAAGTGATTTTGCCATGACCTATGACATCGACTGCACAAAAACCAGGATTTACCACTGGTTCGTTGCATATGACCTGCTATCAAGAGTCTGCATGTTTGTATTTTTTGATCTGAACATGATTTTTGTCGTTTACGGAAGAAATCCGGGCATGAGATGAGCCAGTCACAAGTCCTCAGTCCATTGATTGATCCCGATACCTGCGCCAGGGATGATGTCATCGTTTTCACATTTGTGTGCGAGAGATGAGTTAAAAGTTGGATATGACTTACCCATATTAGGGGATGGATATACCCCATTGCAAGGATTCCCATGATGGGATGGATGACCATACCCAATGAATCCCAATAATATAGCAATGCTTTGACCATGACAGGTATGTTGACTGAAACGTTAATGGTATTTCAATTTTGGGGTATCCTAAGTTTGATACTAAACCTGACATTATCCATGTTAAATGGCCATGACTTGGACACATTTGATGGTTGATCATCATCTTTACCCGAATAAAATTGACACATTTGGGGTAGACCATGGTAGACCACATTTTCAGACGCACCCGTGTTCCTTTTCCTTTTTTCATGCTTTAAGTCCCCCCATTTTGGCTGGTTGAATACCTATAAATTGATGGTCGATTCCTACATGCTGACCCATCACCAGGGGGTTTCTCTCAGCAAAATCAAAGTCTGGATATCTCCTAGACGCCCAGTCGCAGCGAAAAAAGTCGCTGGCAAATTCGCCTGACTGTGCAGCTGGGGAATCGCCAACTCCCGACGACAAAAGATGTGAATTTTGGCTGTTTAGTCGTCTCAGGCTTCGTGACATGTGGATTTGTGGGCGAAGTGGCAACGAAGGGTTTTTCCACCCAAAGGTGGGGATTTCTTATGTTTTCTCTTTGTTACCATGAGTGTCTGGGGCTGATGTATGAGCGCGGAGCGCGCAAACAGATGGTCAGGTGCAGTTGTTACAATTTGCGTTTCTTGACCCAATGATTGCAAGAAGACGTAGCAGATATCGCCACCAGAAGTGCTCGAATCTCAAGCCTACCACAAGGAGCAAATTCTAGACTCTTGCAACATGGTCAACAGATCTGCTGTCTCGCAGTGTTTTGAACAGATCATCGGAACATATTTCCATCGGAGATTCCCCAACAAATCCCGATTAATGAGGTAAACCATCCCCGATTGGGGTTTATTGGGCTTGGTAATTCGGTTGGATAGCCTAAAGTGGATCCCCTCATCCCAATAACATGATGAAACAATCCAAGTGATTGTCCCAACAAAAAGCTCAACAGTTCGATTGGGGTTTACCACATGATGGTAATCCGCACATGCATCTTTTTGGGGTTTCGTTTGGAACCAGCCACCGCTGGTGCCGTGGTACCACCATGGATGGTGAGATGACTGGTGCTACAGAAGCAGCTTCCAGTGGCACGCAGGCAGATGGTTCGGAAAATCATCGCCAAAAAGATGCAGAAACTTGGTAAATGAATGTAAATGAATGTAAATGATAGTAAATCCAATCCTAAAAGAGTGGTACTGTAAAGGTTCAACACCAATTTTCTATTTTTGATTGCTGTGGGGTTGCTATTTACATTATCTACAAAATCCGTTTCAATGGATATCAACGAGGAGTTTTCCAGTGCCAGGTTCGATTACCGAATGGTAAAATTAGGATGTCAAGATGATGGACCTTGAGAACGAGAAGGTTGAACACACATATGACCACCATCTGTGGTGTGGGTGTCTGCTGGCGGATAGTGATACCACTCCCAGGGGCGCCAGCTTTTTTTCTGGTCTATTGGTCGCTTCAACTGGTACGAACTCGCAAGAAACGCGTAGAATGGGAAATGCCGTACATTCCTTTCTAAGAAGCATGGTTTCCTGATGCCTCCCAGATTTCCCTCAATCCACCACTCTTCCAGGCCGAAAGCCGGGACGCCACCGCCACCGAGCCTGACTTGGTGCAGCTGACGCATCAGGCCCCTCAAGCTGGGTCTTGGTGGATCAAACCCCAAAGCGGGAAAAGGAGGATCTGAAACAGCAAGATGTGCATATCAATTGGGGATTTGGTTTTTTTTCTGAATTTCCAGCCACACCCATCGTTATTACAGTTATTATGTACACGGAATCAATTAATGATGGTTCGATGACCATGGGCCCCACCAAGGCTGATGCTGCAGTGGACCCGCCAGAGCACGTGCAGGGCGTGCTGTGGGATGAGGTGGGATGGTGAAGGACGAGTCCCCTTCAGAGTAGCCGTTGTGTCACATGGGGAAAGCCATCATTTTTGATGGGAATTCATTGTAAATGAATATAATTCATCCACGAAATGGGGGAGACTTCACCAATAAAATGAGGATAGATTGGGCCATATCATATTTGGGTACGTTTGAAAATGAGGCCGCATTTTGTGGCAATTTGATTAGGGGCAGTAGGGTTTTAAACCACTGCGTTTGGAGGTACCCTGTTTTGAGACATGGCCAACTGGGCATCGGTATAATAGGTCATGTGGTATTGCCATGTTGAATTACCAGGATATCCAAGGTTGACGATGTCCAAAGGTTGGACGAAACCCGCGTGGGATCGCAGGTTGTCAGTTTTCTGAGCTCTAGACTCTAGACATTTGATTCAAGTATGATGTGGGCATGCTTCAAAATCATTGAGCTGCCACAATGGATGCTAAAGTACCAGAAAGTATCCAAGAATACAAATCCCTTTTACAAATTAGCCATCAACGGCACCTGGACCAACACCTTAGCTACGCTATGCTACGCTGCTTCCAACAGTCGTCCAGATTCGACCTTTGAGCCAGGTCTTGTGGCGGATGAATTGGCTGGCAGCTTGACGACGATGTTTGGATGTTGAATGTGTAATTTGGGGCTCAAATGAGGGTTCACCCCCAACCAGTTGGAACATCATGGAACAGCATAGAACATGTTGGAACATGGAATGAAAGTTCCGAACTCGACATTGGTCATTTTGGCCCCATCTCTGTGCGGGGGGGCTATGTGGCTCCAGGCATCCAAGGCTGAAAGCTTGACACGGAAGCCGAGAGAAAAACCCAAGGTCTGAGGGGAGATGCTGGGCGCGGCTCACTGGTCCTGGGGTGACATGCACTCATGGGGGGATAAATGGGGACATGAGACATACAACCAACCGTATCCAACAATATAAGACAAAGTTCCAAGTGTGCGCATGATTCAAGATCATGACAACCAACGCCTGTGGGTTTGGGAAGCAGAGAAACCTACATCCAAAATCACCAAAATACTATCAGGCAATTGCCGTGTGATGATAACCCCAGTGCAGAGGTTTCCAAGCGCTCTCAATGTTTTTCCGCAAAACTTTCATATCAGATCTGAAAATGGCCGCATACAATGTGAAAATCATGCCTTGGACCCCAACTTTCAGAGGCCATGGATCTTTTTTTGGACACATCCAGTGAATGGACATCGAAGCCCAATACCATAGCTGCTGCTGGTAGTGGTAAGGTACTGACCCAAGATATCCCAAGATATGGTGTGTCAAGCCCCTGGGGTAGCCAGGCCCTAGCTTTGAGTGATGGCTGGGTGCTGATGTATTCCAAAGAGGTGCCTGGAAGGCAGGGGCTTTGATCATGGCTTTGTCGGAAAATTGGCGATACGCCACCAAATGGCTGTTATTGGTCAAGAACATTTTTTTCCTCCCAATTTTTGAATGGGTAAAACTCGGAGTCTCATCCCGGTATCATCCCCAATTTGTGGAAAACCCCCAAATTTGGAGAGACTTCACCTGGTTTCCGTGTTGACCTTGCAGCTGCTCTTCAGAGATCTGGTGTGATCGCAGGAAGTTCTACTTCAACACCAAAACGGGGGAGAGCTCCTGGAAGGGTCCCTGAGAGAATCCAGACGTCATCCAGGTTTTCCATCGCCCTGGTGGAACAAATCATCAGCCATGGGAAGCTTGGGGTGGTTTCGCCGTTCAAAACCATTCAAAATATGTCAAAATGCCATTCTTTTCAGAGAAGGTTTTAGAGGACACCATTGCCGTGAATTTCCCCCTCCATATTTGGAGCAGCTTCAAACCCAGATGGAGCAGAAAGCCTTTCACGGCCAAAGCACATGCTATTGGAAGGCTGAAAATACGACGATGCTTGGGGTGTGGGTCAAAACTGGAAATGAAGCCAACAAGAACCGGGACATTGACAAGAGTGGGAGGCAAACAACCTAGATGGGGATAGAAGGCCCAACTTCTATAGTTCAATATTTTGCAATGACATGCAATGACCAAGAGTAATGGGACCTTATCTTTTTGAGCCATGCCAATTTGAATTGATTGCTTCTTGCGACCTTGATGGATGCAGAGACCTGGTTGTTGCGCGGGAACATGAGCCATTGATGCATCGTTGCCAGCTGTTGGGCTCAGACAAAGAGGCTGATTTAGAAACCGCGCGCATAGCCGTGGTGTCTGGGGACACCGACAGATGGCAACCCAGGCAACTCATTGGGGCATGGCTTCGCCACGGGGCACATCAGACAGGATCTGAATGGAATCAGTAATTCAATAGATGATTTAGTGGGTAGTTTTTTGTCGGTTTGGCCATGGATCGATTTGGGACCATTTTAATAGGGGAGTTGGACCTTTGGGTATCGAAAGCTGTGAAGTTTGCACTATTTGTAGATTTCCTTTACCATGTGGTTGGAAATCCAATAGTTTCTTATGTCAAGAAGCACCCATTTTGGAGCCATTTTGGCACATCTGTGGTGATTAGCTTGACTCCTGATGTGTGTTTTTTGAGACATACTCTTGGTGTCTTCACCAATGAAGAATCGCGATGATGACCTCCTCTGGTACGGGAAAGGAACTCCCACAAACCCAGAGGTTGACTCAGGGGGCCAGTGTGTTTTCCCGCCACCGGCCGGGTGTACCGATTAGTTGAGGAAATTCTGCTGGCTTGTCAATATGACACCTGAATCCCAACAGGGATTAGCCATTTGGTGAGATACATCGACTTGAACTCTTGTCCTCTGGCCGATTTTGAGCTGGATTGCGAGTCACATGCCCAGTTGTCATTGAGTACTGGGCTCCAAATTCTGGCACTTGCCTGCTTCTACATTCCCAAGGAAGTTCAAATTTTGGTCTTCTGCCTGGTGGTATGGAATCATCCCATGACCCAGCATAGAGATGGCAGACTCCCGTCAATCTAAGATGTGACAAAAGAGGTAGACAGGCCCATCAGAAGATTTCAGTTTCAATGATGACATAGGATTGGCTCTTAAAATCGTTGAGTATCCAAATCGGATGATTTACTACTAGACAAGGCAAAGATTGTTAGTAAAATATAGTGAGTTTTATGGGCCCTTTGGTG
Organism: Symbiodinium sp. clade C Y103; assembly: GCA_003297045.1. NCBI lineage: Eukaryota > Dinophyceae > Suessiales > Symbiodiniaceae > Cladocopium > Cladocopium sp. clade C. Next base: position 142,311 of record BGPT01000615.1, on the reverse strand, counting down.
CAAACTGCCTCAATAGTCATCCTTGAAGCCTTGAAGCCCGGCAGGCTTCACAGTTGGATGACGCCAAGGTGCAGCGCTGGCGTAGCCATGATGGGAAGATAGAAAAATCGTTGCTTTATGGACCCCAACACATCCCAACGTCCATATATTATCATATATTTGTGGATGTTTATATTTTAGATCACCATCTGTTGTAGTTCCGTTGTGTCTGCTTAAATTCTCAACCAATCAATTTCTCCAAGTGGTCGATGATGTTTGTGAGCGGAGTGAACATCAAGGACAGTGACAAGTGAACAAAAATAATTTTAGAGTTAACCCATCAGGAGCTGATATTCTTATCTAAATCTACGATTTTGGGAATGTCAAATATTGAAGAATCAATGTATCTCAATATAATATCGTGACACATATGTTTGAACATCATTGGATATATATATATATAATTATAATATATATATATATCCCACATTGGATCAGAACAACATATCACTGCAGGCCCGACGTCGCGGCGAGCCTGTGCCGCCCGTGCCGACGCCGCTCCGGAGGTACCGAACATGAGGAATGGAGGTTTATAGCTGGGAAATCATCCATGGGTAGTTTTGTTTAAAAATGCCATGTTTGATTACCCGAGGGTAATTACTGATGATTTGAGAGTTTGCCCAGAAATAGGGTGTACCTAAAAATGGCTACGTGGAGGATCCCATTTTGAGGCGGGCTTATTTCTTTTCCTTGCCTCAAATTAGAAGTTCTCAATGCGGGACATCTGAAGCAGCATGGTCTCAACACATGCCAGGCGATCAGTTTCACCGGCCAGATGCCAAGGATGTCACGAGATCCCGAGGTACAGTGCCAGGTGAGTTGCGATAGTCAAAGCATCCCATTTCTGAAAGATCCAAATATGAGCCAACTTTCAGTATTTCCCTCCAAGAGGAATTGGATGGATTTGATAAAGATCCAAACAAGAAATCTGCAGAGTTTCCCTGGTGATTTGAGGCCAGGGAGTTGGGGTCCCGAGGCGCTGGGTGGAATGATTCCTCCGATGGGTTTTCTTCTCGATTCCCGGCGCTGCAAGGCATCGTGAACGTTGAGCAAAAGGCCAGTGAGATTGGAACAAGATGGAACAAGGTATGAAGTTGGGAACCTCCAAAAAGTGAATCACAAGCTTACCTCTTGAAGATAAGTTTCCTCAGTTCTTCCAGAAAAAGATGCCATCATTGCTGGCATTTGTGGGCTTCAAACTTTGATTCATGGAACTTCAATCAATTCGTCAAACTTGGGTACCGAAAGAAAGAACAAGACACATGGTTTGCTGCCAGCCATGACCAGAATTTGTGAGTTCCTGGGGCCTAAATTTTGCCCCATCCAAAAACGCCACGTTGCGCTGGCAGGCACCGGCCCCGTGTGGACCTGGCGCCACGGGGACGCCACCGGCGCGCAGAGGGTCAGCATGGGGGGGTCTATGGAACGGGAATCCCTTCCACCTTTCATAGAATAGCTTTGGTTCAAAATTGGGATATCCCTACCGAACATTGAGTATTCTTAGATATTGATTATATTCATGATTTACGATTATTCTTGGTACTGTGATTCTTAGTAATTGTCAACATATCCATATATCTCCATTTTGGATCATTTTGGGGGGTCGATCTGCTAGTGCATCCGCAATCTGTTTGTTACCCCAATCACTTGACCTAAACCTGTGCCCACACGAGCTCGTGGGGTGGGGAAATGCCCTGTTTGAACCTCAACCATTAAAGGAATCACCACCAAAACGTACTTTCAGACACACCCTTGTAGATCATTTTGTTGGTTAATGTTGGTTATATAATCTATGTCTATATCCATCTATATCCCATTATATCCCCATGATGTACTCAATATATTTGGTGAATTCCCCCAAAACAGGTGACATTTTTTGCAACCCCCTGTGCCACTCTGCACCTTTCTGCAGGTTGGGTTTGATGGCCGGCGTGGCCATGCTAGCCTTCGCGTGCTTGCGTCCCATCCAGTGGCCGCTAGGCTAAGCACTTTTGTCCGAAGGTTGGGATCATCTTCACATTTGAGCAGTGTTCAAAGCCCCTGTTGGTTGATGACTAGTTAGTTCGGGGAGTACTGTATCTATCCAATAATTGGGAATTATCATTCATTGACACGTTCTTAACCAGCCAGTATAATGGAATCACTGAGGGCTTTGAACACTGCTCATCTTTCTGTTGACGATTGAAACCTTTGGGCTTTCACTAGGGTTTTGACTTCATCAAACATGAGGATTTAAGATAAATTTAAGCATTTAAGCATCATGGAAGAAACATGAAGAAACCCTATGGGTCTCTAAAATGTAATTTAATCGTCAAACACGCGGATTTGCCATGATTTCACCATCCAAGTTGCGAGTTTTTCGGGAAATGAGCAAACCACAGCCCTGCAATGGCACTGGGCCCTTTCGGAATTGGTAGCTGGGAGACGTATCGCATGGTATCCCCCCATTGGTGGACCAAACCCACCGCTCAGGACGTGGCCGAAATCGAATGTGGGGTCCAGTGCGCGACAGGTGCAGCCCTGTAGGGATGTGGGTGAATTCTATAAACCTTGAACAAGAACATGATGAACCCAGAACTGGTTCGAACTGGTTTAAGGGAACATTTGCAGGAAACCTCTATCTTTGACAAATGTGGACAAAAAAACATGTTTTGTGTGGATTGTCCATTGAATGTCGTACATTTTCTATACAGGTCCCGTGACTGACAGTGACAGCTCACGACCTGCCCAACAGTTGGGGTGTCTGAAAATTTCAAGATATGGCCCAATTTTTCACGGTGAAAATGATGATCACTCATGGGATTTTCGGGTTTTTCCTCTAAATTTCAAGTCCAAGTCAAACCCAATGGATGAAGCGAAGTGTATTGGCTCATCAGTTTCCATCTCGGGCATGGGCTGCGGTGCAAGTTCGACACAGGTGCAGCCATGCGCAGCGAAGGGCATTTGACATTTATTCGGACCTTGGGGTTCAATGATTCCGTGATTCATGACTTGAAATCAGATATATCTTCCTGTTTCACAAGCCTGCCACAAGCAGTTCCCGTGGTTCTGAAAGAAGTGTCTTTGGAACAAAATGATCTATCATCAGTGTTCTACCTGCACCTTTGAATGAGAGCGCGTAGAGTTGGTGAACCTTTGATACTGTGCTTGTTTTTTTGGTCTGAGAGTATGTATTTGTGGGCTTGTGCCTTGCAGCTGAAGTGAATGCAGATTACTTTTTGTGAGGGAACCTGAGAGATAGCACGCTTGTGTGTTGCAGCAACAGCTTTCGAGTGGACAATGCAAAACCAGCAAAATTCGGAAAGAAACAAGAAAGGAACCTTGGCAGAAATGAAAAAGGAAAAACAAGAAAAACGGACAACATGATGGTTTACAAGAAGGAGAACGAAGGAAACAAACAAAAGAGGAACACAAGAGGGAAATAAACAGGCAAGAACTGGAAAGCAAGCACACAATATGAGGATACCGGGGAAACGGCAGAAAGGGAAACAGAAATCGACACCTTTCGCATTTGTTTTTCCTTTTTTAAAGTTCCTTTTTACTTACTTTTCATTATTTGTGCTGTTTCAATTTTGACGTTTCATGAAGAAAGGAACAACATCAGGAAAAGAAGCAAACACAACATACAAGGGGAGAAAGGAGGGAAGAGGGGAGCACACGCAAGTTCGAGACGCCACCGCCAAGCTTAAACAAATCCAGAGAGTTTCATGAGTTTCTTGTTGATTATACAATGTGGGAAACCAAATAGTACAATATCCCTAGGAACCGACCATTTCGAGTCATTCTACACCATCCCAAACAGGAGTATAATAAAAGTATAACCAATAGAGCGGATGGATGGTTTTGTTATGATATATTATTATCTATCCCAATGTATCTCAAATTGCCGAGATTCCGTCAATTCCCGACATGATCCCACAACATCATCATTCCATAATTTACCATCTATTTTTTATTATTGGGGTTACCGGTTTACCTTATTAAATGTCCCCAAAAAACGGTGTGAAAAAAAAGGTGGTCCAGGGTGGTGACCGTCAGGTCGTGGACTTGGCCCCGGCGCTGCAAAAAGCTGGACAGGAGCAGAGCGATTCAGGAGCCGACGTTGGCATTTGCACCATCCCCAAGTCATCACCATGTCACCGTGTTTATGGGTGGGATTCCAACTATCCCCGGCAATGGTAGGTTTATGGCTTTTGGTTGCCCACATAGGACCCCCCTATATAATTTATTCAAATATATTTTTGACCCCCAGTATTCGGATGCTAAAAGCAATTTCTCGCAAATCCAGGGAACACGGGGTAAACCAAGTGGTGCAGCACTTTGACCACGTTGTTGACTGGTTATTGTACAAGATTGTAGAAGTGATAGGATTTGATGCCTTGTTGTCATCAGCTAATAGCCACCATTTCCCTATTTCTAGAAATATCTGGAAATGCCAGGAGAATGTTCACGTCAATTTGTTTTTGAGTCTCACAGCCGTTTTCAAGCCAGTGAACAAATGTGAACAGTTAGAAGCAGCAAATGGGGGTTTGGGAGAGCCGAGGAGAGGATGTCACCCATCAATCAACCCTTCGTTCCTGGACGTTCACGCCCATTCCTGGCGTGCCCTGTCCACCAAATCGCCACTTGGATGATATGGTTTCCAAAGTCCAACGAAATCTGGCTTTTCACAATTGCTCTCTGGTATTTCCACAGTTTGCAAAGGAAAATGGGCCTTAATAGATGGTTTACCTGTTAAAAAGGGGGCGATTTTCCATAGCAAACTGTTAGTCATTACCAGAGGGTAGCTGATAGAGCGAGATCAAGACTTGGTGTCCTGTCAGCCAAGGTAAAATGCACGAGAGGCACCTGAAGAAGATGGAGAGGTACATGTGCACCGTAAAGTAGCCAACATGTTTGCTTTAGGAATTCTTTTGTTTTGCAGTTTTTTTTTTGTACTTTTGCACAAGATGGATCAAAATGGGAAACCATCTCGTTCTCTGGTCTTCGGCCTTCATTTTGGAGTGTTTGGAGGTCGAATTGGAGTGTTGACATTTACTGAAAATGTTGTGTGAAACTGAGGAAAGCACCGCAAATACTCTGCATGAATGCTGCTTGCAAACGAGTCATTTTCGAAAGAAGGCAAGATAAGCGCTCCAGCTTTGACAAGATCTGCCCTTGCCCATAGACTCTAGTACCCTATTGTGCCCAGTCTCATTGTGGCCGCCGACTTTCCCTGAGTTCAAACTTCAGTTGGACGTAGGAAACTTATCTTCAGTTACCAGTGTATACTGTATACTGGTTTGTTTCGAAGATGAGCTGGCAACAGAAATAGCAACAGAAATAGCAGCAACAACAACAACAACAACAACAACAACAACAACAACAACAAGAACAAGAACAAGAACAAGAACAAGAACAAGAACAACAACAAGAACAATAACAAGAACAAGAACAACAACCACAACCACAACCACAACGACAACCTCAACGACAACGACAACCACAACCACAACCACAACCACAACAACAAGCAACAACAACAAGAACAACAAGAACAACAAGAACAACAAGAACAACAAGAACAACAAGAACAACAAGAACAACAAGAACAACAAGAACAACAAGAACAA